>PVIW01006634.1:0-84151 GCA_004026585.1 Noctilio leporinus
GTTCTTTGATTTCCTTTGCCCTTGGTGAAGTATCAGTAAACATATTTTTGCATAGGATATCCGAAAGTTTACTGCCTATATTTTTCTCCAGGACCTTTATGGTGGCACTGCTTATGTTTAAATCTTTTATCCATCTTGAGTTTATTTTGGTGTATGGTGTAAGTTGGTGGTCTAGTTTTATCTTTTTGCATGTTGCTGTACAGTTCTCCCAACACCATTTGTTGAAGAGACTGCTTTTACTCCATTGGATGTTCCTTTCCCCTTTGTCAAATATGAGTTGACCATAGAGTCCTGGGTTAATTTGTGGGCTCTCTATTCTGTTCCATTGATCTATATGTCTATTCTTATGCCAGTACCATGCTGTAAAACTTACATTCTTAATTGCTATGCTCAACATAGCCGTAAATGACTTTTCAATCCCTGGCTCAAGGAAACCATTCATAAAAATAAATATGCCTGAGCTATATCAAAAATAAGCACTGTACCCCTGACCAGTGTGGCTCAGCGGATTGAGCAACTGCCTGCGAACCAAAGGTCGCTGGTTCGATTCCCAGTCAGGACACACACCCAGGTTGCAAGCCAGGTCTCCAGCCAGGTCCCCAGCTGGAGGCAGGTTAAAGGCAACCATACATTGATGTTTCTCTCCCTTTCTTCCTCACTCCCTTCCTCTCTTTAAAAATAATGAATAAAATCTTTAGAAAAGAAAATTTAAATAGGAAAAATAAATACTGTAGCACTACTGTAATAAAAAAATCAGAAAAAAATCTAAATGTTCAAGTCACATGTCACCATAATGGTGGCAACTGTAAAATCCAAGGTAAAGGAAAAAAAAAAAAAATTTATACATAAAATTTTAAAAAGCAGAAAACAAGAGATGTATCCATGTTCTGATTTTAACTGTAAAACAATTCAAACTATATGGATAGGGACTAGAAGAAAACATGTAAAACTTAAAATCATAAATTTGGGGAGAGGACTATTGTTAATATAAATATATTCCTTACACTGTTATTTATGCAATATTTTTAGGTGAGGATTCTGTTTTGTGTCAGTTTTTAGGCCTCAGAGCTGTAGACATGAGCTAACATTCCTCAGGACCTGGTTTTTCTTCCCACTTCAAGTCCTCTTATCTCTAAGTAAGAGAAACTGACCTTCTGAGAAGTAAAACTGAGCCCCGGCGGTGAAGACCTGACAGGAGACATTCCTCCCTACATTCCAAGTGGCCCGTCCCCACCCCCTTCAAGGCGGCGTTCCTGGGGTTTGAGCCTCATCCATCCTCTGTTTCTCAACCCTCCAACAATTGCCTCAAATGTCCCAAAGCTATTCTCAATCTTAAATTTTTAACTCCTAATTTCAGGCTCACATTTCCAACTGCCTTCTAGATGTCTTCATCCTACTGGCAACTCAACATATCACATTTAAGATGAGTTTTTTCAATAATAGTAATAATGACTATTTAAACTAAAAAGAACATGGATAAACTACCATGTACACCTTTTGTATACAAAATGATACAAATGGTTTTCTTGTTTAACTGAAAGGGCTATAACATCCCACATAGGGACAAAGGAAGCGATGTAATCCCACAGAAAACATCTCTGCTAATGGCCTTCAGTCGACTCCTCCGTTACAGGAGAGCCTCACACTCAGCTAGACAGTTGTCCCGGCTACACAAGGGCCTCCAGGCTGGCCTACCATGTGACTGAGAGTTGAGTTGGAAAGCTGACAGACTCATTTGTTTTTAAAAAGAGAAATCGGTGAATTGTGCCTCATGTAAAACGCAAAGGACCGTTCTGAGTAAATGTGAAATAATAAGCAACCTGTGAGTAAATATAACCTCTGAGCAGACGAAAACCTAGGAGTAAGCAAACTGAGCTCAGAGTGTCACTCCTACCCTCAGGCCAACTCCCCTGCCCAACTTCCCTACACTTATTAAAGATAATCGCATCCTTTCAGTGCTATTTGAGATTTAAACCCAGGCAGTGTCTTAGACTCCGTCCTCCCCATGCTCTTCACCCCATTCAAATAATTTCCCCTGATCTCCATAGCAGCCTTGCTAGCCACACCCTCTCTCCCCTTTTTCTCACGATCCCACACTAATTCAAGTGCTCTTTATTTCTTCAATGTCTACAACAGTACCTGGCACATAGAAAATGCTCAATGAAGGCTGAATACTTACTGAATGAATGAACCCAGATCATTATTATTATTAAATTATCCGAATCCTATCAGTAATAGTAAACGTAATAATAAATATATTAACTAACAAAATAATAAAGATAGCAGCTAACTTTAGTAGCACTAGAAATAAACTAGTGCTAAATATTTTTGCGATACAATTAACATAACACAGACTTCACCATTTACGCATTTTTAAGTGCACAGTTCTGTGGTATCGAGTTCACACACACATCTCCATCCAGCACTTCATCTTCCCCAGATGAAACTCTGTACCCATTAAATCTAACCCCCTGTGATATTATGATGAAATAAAAAAAATATGTATTTGGTCTTAATCCTGTTCCTGGCACAGAGATCCTAAAACTATGGTAATTTCCTTAGTGATTAGGGTGAAAGAAGCTTCTTTTATCAATAAGTAATAAGCTCCTTTCAGCTTATTACTATTATCTGAGTTTATGCCAATGAGGTGAGGCCCTAAATAGGTGGGTCCCAAACAACTTCAGGACAGAACCTAGTGATGACAGGACTCAACTTTCAGCCCCACCCCCAACCTCCTCTTTGAAAAACAGGGCTAGAGATTGAGCTAATCACCAAAGGCCAACGGAACAGAACATCAATGAAAAACCAGACAAAGCCTGCTTTCTCATTTGGCTTCAAGAGACACAAATCATCTTAGCAGACTGCTTTATTATAGACACATTTGAGAAAACCGAGGGGCTATGCCAACCAAACACATCTTCTCCCACAGCCTCTCAGCAAAATGTCCTCTTCCCAAGATGTTCAAAGTCCTCAGTTAAGTAGATTTCAATTTCTTTTCTCTAGAGGGAATAGGCCTTCTAATCTTACTCAGAACCATGGGTCTTGATTTCCCTCACAACTGAAGGCAATTTTTAAGTCATAGCTTACATGTATCTGTTTGCTTTCACAGACTGAAGCACCTTTTACTAACCTCCCTGAAGGGACACTGTGTGTCTTGCAATGTAAGTCAGGCACCTTGGTGAAGTAGCTTTGTACATCACTCCAAAGAAACAATATCCAAGGTAGGGAACTCAACAGCAGGTCGTTAGATTACACTGACCATCCTATACTTTCCTCCATCGTAGCTCTGAAATTTGGGGGAAGAATTTAAAGTCCCATGTTTGGAGATGGAATGAAAAGGGAGATGTGGACATCTCCTCTGCATGAAGTCAGTAACTATGGGCAACCAGGTTGCATGTCCACACAAGGTCTGTAACGACTTTTAAAATGCTAACAGGCAACATCATTAGAGGAATCTTAACTATTCTCAGGAGAAAAATATTTCTTCCCCATTATTTGAACAAGTTTAAGCAGGGAAAGACCAAACCTATGAACTCAGAAACTTCTCTAAATAACCTCAGATCTGGGCAAGGAACTGATAACTTTGGCAGGACAAATGGCCCTATATCAACGGAAGCGTTTGCTTTTCTGCATTTTACGTATGTCAGCAACTTTTCTACTTCATTTCCATTTCCTTTCCTGCCCCCCAAAACTGTTTTCATGTAATAGTAGGTATAAATAGCTTTTATTATTTTTTCAATAACAAAACAAAATTTTTCAGAATTTCTTGAATAGGCTGGAATTAGGAGAACCAATTTTAACCTCTTAAAATAGCTTTCTGGTCTCTTTGCGGGCAAGTGCAAGCCTTTGAATTGTGTCTTGATTCTGAAAATCCACTGAAAGAATCTTAAGAGTAATTTTTTTAAATGTTCAAAACAGTAAAGCAAATTATTGGAGATCTTCAAATTCTACTGGGGGTGGGGAGTATCACAGTAACTGGGAATCAGCATCTTTAAAAAATTCCCCAGGGATCCTTATGTACATTAAAGATTGAGAATCAAGCCCTGGCTGGTAGCACAGTGGGTAAGGTGCCGGCCTGTGAACCCAAAGGTTGCAGGTTCGATTCCCCAGCCAGGGGACATAACCAGGTTGTAAGCCAGGTCTCCAGTCAGATCTGTGGCTGG
This sequence comes from Noctilio leporinus, assembly GCA_004026585.1. Taxonomy (NCBI): domain Eukaryota; kingdom Metazoa; phylum Chordata; class Mammalia; order Chiroptera; family Noctilionidae; genus Noctilio; species Noctilio leporinus. Next base: position 4,164 of record PVIW01006634.1, read on the forward strand.
AGGCAGGTGAAATGCAACCATACATTGATGTCTCTCTCCCTTCCCCTCTTCCTAAAAATAATGAAATAAAATCTTAAAAAAATATTAAAAAATAATAAAGATTGAGAATCACTAACATTGAACACAATAAAGTTACTACAAAAACAACACTGACCCCTAGCTGGTAGCACAGTGGATAAGGCGACGGCCTGCGAACCCAAAGGTAGCAGGTTCGATTCCCCAGCCAGGGCACATAACAAGTTGCAAACCAGGTCTCCAGTCAGGTCTGTGGCTGGAGGCAGGTGAAAAGCAACCATACATTGATGTCTCTCTCCCTCTCTGCCTCTTTCCCTTCCCCTCTTTCTAAAAAAATAATGAAATAAAATATTTAAAAAAAAAACCAACACTGGCACACATTGGGAGAGAATATGAATCCCCGTACCTCTGACACACCGCTGGTGGGAATAAAACTTGGTACAGCTACTCGGAAGAGCATTTGGCATTATCTGCTTAAGGTCACACTCCACAAACCTGTCAACTCTATTCCTAGTTTTGTCCCAAGAAAACAGGGGAAATATACAAGAAAGACCACAACAACACCTGAAATTGCAATTAAACGCAACACAACCCAAAGGCCCATTAGTGGGGGCAGAGGGGAAATCAATGAACTGTATAGTCACAAAAACAGTGGACTATCATAGCAATCAAAACAAAAGCTAAGAAGCCCTGGCTCAGTGAATAGGCACTGGTCTGCGAACCCAAAGGTCATTGGTTCGACCCAGCCAGGGCACCAGGTTGCAAGCCAGGTCTCCAGCCAGGTCCTTAGCTGGAGGCAGGAGAAAGGCAACCATACATTGACACTTCTCTCCCTTTCTTCCTCCCTCCCTGCCCTGCTCTCTAAAAAATAATGAAAAAAAAAAAAAAAAAAAAAAAAAAAAAAAAAAAAAAAAAAAAAAAAAAAAAATCATTAAGAAAAACAAAAATAAAAGCTGCAAAAATATGCAGAAATATAAATGGATCTTAGTAATGTAGTACTAAATAATATTAAGTGGAAAAAACCTGAAAAGTTTGCATAGAGAATGACGTAATTTGCTAAGAAAACTAAAAATTTTTTAAATTAAGAACTATAAATGCAAAAATAAATAATAGTAAAATGAGAAATTTCAGGATTTAGAAAACAGGACATCAGCTATTTCCATGGAGAGAGAAGATCGTAAGCATTAAAAGTCCACAGACAAGGCCCCAGGCTTCACTCTGGCAGCGGGTTTGCAAGCAGGAATTTCTATGAGAGCATCTTTCTCCTGTAATTTGATTCCTTTAAAGCATGCCTTTTAATTTGCCTTTCTTAGATTAGTAATGATGAATACTTCCTATGTTGGGCATTTGTAAAATGTTGGGTATTTTCAAAATACATATATATGTACACATTTATTTATTTTGTCCATTTTTCTACTAGGATAGTCAACAGGGAGTTGTTTTTATAGTCTTAATTTTTTTTTAAGTTCACCGAGTAACATTCTCGTTTCCTTAAAATGAGCCTACTTAAGTCTGAGGGTCATACTAGAATATTCTCTCAGTGCTCTTTCCAGTGTGGCGATTCCACGACAAACTGCGCTGCTTAGCACTAAGGACCAAGAGCCGACGGAAAATCACATTATGCACAAACCTGTAGGTTAGGTGACTGAAGGTCAGAGGTTACCAGAGAGTGGTTGAAATGATACAGAGCAGCAGCGAACTCTTCATCTGATGAACCTTGGAGACAGACAGGAAAACCAATTATTCCACCAGCTCCTCAACATATCGCACTACCCCGCCTACAGCCAAACACCACAAGAAAAAGCATCCTGTCGACTGACCCTTGAGTCCATCTTTGTCCACCTCTTTAATGATGCTGGCCAGGGTAGCCATATGGTGTTCAGAAAGGGACACACTCAGATAGTTTCGGATAAAATTGTTCCGAGAGTTCAGCATGGATGAGGTGATGAAGTTCAAAATGTTGGAAGCCAGACCTAAGAACTAAAACAAACAAAAGCTTCCGTCAGGTTCGGAAGCCCAGAACCCCTACAAAAATCTTGAATACAAACAAGTGAAATATGCCCACAGGCCTCATGCAATAAAGACAATGAATTTAAAAATCATATTTTAAATCACCTACAGCAAGACTAGATTTAATTATGATAGTCCTTTCCATGTAATTCTACCAGTTACACTAAATGTATATACCTATTTAGTACAATTGACTTCACAAAACATGCATGAAGAAAGGGAATTTCCAAATAAACTGATTCATTTCTTTCTCCTTGAAGGCCCTATGTTTGTCCAACTCTTGGACATTACTAATAGATTCAGTCCCGAAGGCTGTATTATCATTACAGAATTCCTGGCTCTTCTTTATTAAATTGAATTATTGTGCAAATGTTTTATGTCCAGATCCTTGACTAGATTAAGTTGTATGAAAGCAAGTACTGTATCTGACTGGTTTGCTGACACAGCTTCCAAACAGAGGGGCTTATACAGAGTTCATCATCAACAAATGCCAGTTGGGAAAACTGTTGGCAAGAACTGCCCCTGTACCAGACCTACGCTAAGGGCTCCGGAATTCCTCACAACACTCTTGGAGGCAGGTGCAATCGCTCCATGTGATGCCAGACAACACAGGCTAAGAGTTCAGGTTCTTACCCAAAGTCACAAAGCCAGTAGGTGAGAAAAGAAGGACTGAAACTCACCTTTCACTCCCAAGACTACAGTTATTACTAAGCCACAATCAAAGAAACAATACCAAGACTACAAGTTATTTAATCAAGCGTAATCGATACATTTAAGTCCTAAGTAAAAATATCTTTAAATGTTACAGTTATCCTTCTTAGAAAATGTTTTAGTTCAAATGGTCTGCTTTTGACGCCCTTTCTCCCCATTCCTCCTTCCCCTAAGCCTCAGAAACCCACTCTTACCAACTCAGGATCTTTGCGGCTGGCCAAGATGTTGCCCTTCTCACCAGGGGCCTGCTTGCTGGGGCTTTTGACTCTGGGAGAGCTCTCCAGGGGAGGGGGTGGGGGAGGAGGCGGAGGTGCCACTTTTTCTTTGCTGGGGGAGATGGTCTCTTCAAACCACTGCCCCAAAATGGGCTCACTGTCATCATCTGAACAGAGAAATAAAAGAGTAACAAATGTAATACATTTTTTAAAAACGTTAGTACGGCTACTTTTAAAAAGCACCTAAGTCAAAAGGAACATAAGAATCTCTAAAAAAAAAAAAAAAGAATATCTCAAGTGTGGTAGTAGTTACACAATTGCATAAGTCTGTCAAAACCCATCCATGTTTTTACACTGAAATGAATATTGTATGATAACTAAAATTGAAAACTTTAAAACATTTTAAAAAATATCTAGAGGCAGGTGAAAGGCAACCATACATTGATGTTTCTCTCCCTCTCTGCCTCTCTCCCTTCCTCTCTCTCTCTGGAAATAATAAACAAAATCTTTAAAAATAAATAAAAATAGGCCCAGGCTGGTAGCACAGTGGATAAGGTGCTGGCCTGCGAACCCAAAGGTCGCAGGTTCAATTCCCCAGCCAGGGCACATAACAAGGTTGCAAACCAGGTCTCCAGTCAGGTCTGTGGCTGGAGGCAGGTGAAAAAGCAACCATACATTGATGTCTCTCTCCTTCTCTGCCTCTCTCCCTTCCCCTCCTTCTAAAAATAATGAAATAAAATCTTTTAAATAAATAAATAAAAATAAAACTTGTTTAAAAAAAAAACAAACATCTAAATGTATACATAAAATGGAAGCACTTTATTTTATATAAACTAGACCTCAATAAAACTGGTATTTTTTCTTTGTTGTAAACTGGTTGGTTTTTTTTTAAGGAATCCAACAAAGGAAGAGAAACAATCTCACTTCGTTTTACTAGCAACAAACCAAGTATTTTCAAGAGCAAATTTTCACTTGCCCATCAATTGTGAATCCCAAGATAAGAATTAGACCTTTTACAATACTGTACATCGCTCCCACAAACATGATTATAAAGAATCTGAGATATTTATCTCTTTTAGTCTTTCACCAAACTAAGACAGAAGGCTAGTTTTGCCCTGTTGCTCATGACAACAGGGTCTGGAGTTTCTCTTCCTAAGCTTCCCCAAGGCACACATCTATGACAACAGCCAAGCCAAATACCTAGCATACCTTTTGCGTTTCAGTGGGAAAGCTCAGAGCAGGGTCCATAAAATGGGTTAACACAAAAGGAAATTCAAACTGAGATGTACATTGATTTTGGAGGACAGGAACGAAAAGCAATCTGGGCTTTGCTGATACTTTCTTTCTGTTTTTATTTTAGTTTAGTTTTCTATCATTCAGTCTTCTACAGCTTGACTTACTCTTGCATAACATGTCACCTTTGAGTACACATAAACTAAAGATCCAGGCTAGGCAGCTGGAAGAAAAGGGTACACGGGAAACCAGAGGACCCACTGGGGAAGCTTCCGGCTGTGCTCCGCAGCGAACGTCCCGCGAGACAGAAACAAGGGGTCTCTACCTTGGCTGCTGTCCTCCTCTGTGCTGCTGAAATCGTCCTCGTAGTAGGTGTTGGAGTCAGTCGAGGCACTGGCATCACTGCTCATGGAGCCCTTCCTCTGACGCTGCAGGACACATGCCTAGACAAGCAGCGGGGTGTGAGGAACTACCGATCACAGAATGGGAACCATCCTCCTCCATCTCATTCACCACTTAAAACTTTTCCTGTCTTATTCTTTTTTCCTAATCCAAGAAGTAGCTCTGATAGCCCCCTTCAGGACTCCCATTGCTTTTCCCCACAAAAGCACTCCAAAACCAGAGATATGGGCAAGAATTGAAAAAGGAGTGTTTCCACGGTGTCGTGCATGACTTTGCTTCAGCAAGCCAACTATCACAGATCACCGAGTAGCCATATGTATCACAACGCTAATGACCAATAGCTGATTCCAATGTTTGCAATCATTTAAGAATTCTTCTCATCTTTAAAACGATTACCACAGATTTGGCCTTTATAAAGGTCACAGTTTTCAATCAGTCTTTCCCATTTTGAGAAGTTTCTATGATAGGAGATCTTTCCCTCTACCGAGGGGAGGACCCACCCACCTTTCTGTAGGAAGTTGAGAGTAACGTCAGCAGCAAGTTCATCAGCGGGACAGAGTCAATCAGCCGCTGAATCCTCTGTATGGAGGTGCTCTGGGCCATAATGCTCAGGGCCGCAGGGGGACCATCTGTCTCCCAACCCTGAAGGCAAACATCCAGGGAGAATTAATGTCATGAGTCATCGGAAAACAACCACCTGATGTGACGGCTCTAGCTAGTTTACCCAGAGGGGGCGCCAGCCACACCAAGCTGGTTCCCTGAATGCAACGCCCTCACCTTGTGCAGAGCCTCCACCTGCAAGTCTTGAAAGAGGGACGTCAACAGCCTGACAGCGTGGTTTGCCAGTATTACTGAGAGCACCCCGAATCCCTGATGCCTACACGAAGAAAACGGAATGAACAAACCTTTAGATAACTCACAATAAAGTACAACATAAAAACAGGGGATTCTGTTATTCTGGGGGTCCTAGACCCCTTTCAGAATCTGTGCACCCTTCCCTGAGGGCCAGGGGGAGAATACACACACGCTAAATCTGCATGTAATTTCAGAAGTGTACCACTGCCCTGAAGCCCATCCACACACCGCCTAAGGATCTACAAGCTTCAAGTTCCGAACTCAGGGCCAGAAGAAACTTCAAAATCCATGGATTTTAACACTGAAACTATCTGTTCAAAGCAGTTGGTTCATGTGAAGATGCTGATACTTAAATGGTGCCTCAACTTCTTAAAAGTGGTTCTTTTGAAAAGAAAGTTAAAAATTACCAATTTCTATAAAAACCTTTTCTTTCTGTCCAAATGATCCCATGACAAAGAGTTAGTACATCTAATGTACAACGAGCTCATGTAAATCAATAAGAAAACATGACAAATACCAGAGAGAAAAGTAGAGCAAAGGACATAGGCAAAAGAAAAAATAAAGGAGCAATAAATATGTGATAAGGACCATAATCACACTAGTGACCTAAGATACACAACAAGAGCAATATAATAACATCCTTCACTTACATTAGCAAACTGAAGACTCTGACACCTGCTGTCAAGGAGAACCCGGGGAAATGGGGCATCTGCACAAAGGGCTGGCAGGAATGCAAACTAGAGTGGCTGGCAAAGCATTTCCAATTTCTAAATGAGTGTGCCCTTTGTCCTAACAATTACACTTCTAGGAATTTACCCCAAGGGAATAATTAATCAAGTTCACAAAGATTTGTTGTTAGAAGGTTTAAAACATGTAGTTTATCAAACTAAAAAACTCGGAACAACCTCAATAAGTGCTTAAAATAAGGAAATTAGTTAACTCCGGTGTATTCTCATAGTGGAATACTGTTAGCCATTAAAAACTTACAAAATTTGTTCACTGAACAAATTGAAAAGATGTCAATAATATGTTACAACATATTTTATATATCTGCACAGGAAAATGTCTGATAAAATGTTTACCAATTTGGGCGACATTTTTTCCTTCCTTATGGTTTGTAGCTTATAAACTATGCATGTACTGTTTTTAAATCTCAAGACACAACAACCATTTTTTAAAATATAACTTCTACTTCTAAGAACATAGGTACTTTTTGGCATTCTCCTTTAGCTCTTTACAATGCCAAGAATGTGGATAAATGCGTAATATCACAACCTACTGTTCTCTCTGGAACAAACTTAGCTTTCTACTTTGCCTAATATTTACTGTCATGTGCCATTTAACAACGGGATACAATCTGAGAGATGCAATTTTGTCACTGTAGGAACATGACAGAGTGCCCTTCCGCAAACATGGATGATACAGATCACAACACACCTAGCCAATATGGTATACCAGCATCGTGTATGCAGCCTGTTGTCCCAAACATTGTTATGCAGTGCAGGACTGTACTGCCAACCATCCCAAGGCCTATTTCAGAACACTTTTTCAGCCTTGATTTTTCTGACCAAGGTCAACTGGCACTATTATAATATACTCTATATATAAACTTGACATATATTTGCATGAATACCAACCTTGTCTCTTGGGAGTATGTCTTTGTTTATTTGTCCATCAAAGCATTCCAGACTAACACAGAGTCTTGGATAGAGAAGATACTCAGTGAGAAGTTTGTCGAATGAAGTCCAGAACTGACTTCCTCTTTGAATGCTACACTCACACATCCTCCTACCTACCCAACATCTCACATAGAGCTGATATTCATCTCAAAGTCCGAATGGCCAAGATTACATTCTTTGGTTCTTCCCCTTCCTGCCTGCCAATCTACCCCTAAACTGGTGTTCCCTAGCTCAGTTAATTACACAGCCCACCTTTCTCATGCCAAAAAAATGTTGATGTCATATTTTTCATATTCAACGTCCAAACTATCCATCAGCAAATCCTACCCGCTAACCCTCCAAAACATACCCCCCTCTGACCTCCTCTCCACCTGTGCCGCCACCACCCTATTCCCAAGTTCTCGTCCTCTCCCGTTTGCAGCAACGCATTTATAGCTTCCTACTGTTCTGCCTCCTTCTCTACCATCCCTGCGGTCTATTCTCCCCATAGAAGCTGGATTTTTAAGTCACTAATAAATCAGAGCACACCACCCGCTGCTGAAAATCTCTTACGCCTGCAGGCACACTTGGCCCTGGCTCACTCTCTGCCCTTACTTTCTCACACTTCCCTCCTCAATTTCTCCGCTCTGGCCATGCTAAACTTGTTGAGCTTCACCAATGCCAAATTATACTTCTGCCTTAAAACCTGCACAATTCCTCCCCGAATGTTTGCAAAGCTCACTCTGTAATGTCACCTATGTTTCCTACAGCCCATCCTCCGAGCGCCTCACTGACCGTTCCAGCTAAACTCACCGCGTTGGCAGGCTCCAGCCCCTTGCCCGGGCTCACTTGCCTTCTCCACACTCACGTACACTCTCATGCACTTGGTGTACGTGCTCGCCGTTGCTCCCGTTGGAGAATAAACTCCAGAAAGGCAAGGGCATTGCTCTGGGTGTGCCATCCTCAACGCCTGAATAAGAACCTGCTGCCTGGATGGGACTGAGGATTAAATAAAATCCAGAAACGCCTGTTCTTAGAAAATAAAACCTTGAACTGCACAGACGTCATATCTCTAACTTCTTTCCTAGCAAGCAGGGCTTAATGCCCAGATTGCATCAGAACAGCAGTAAATGCTCTAGGAAGCCAGTCACGGGGACCCGACAGAACCTTCACTTTATAGGTAAAGGTGCAAGTGGCATAATCACCTCCGAATCAACTGACCTGTTACACAAAAGCATTTTTTTCCAGACTTCAGTCTCATAACGATCCTAAAATATGTTTTATAGAGACATTTTCTCGTTCTTACATGAGGAAACAAGATGAGGAAAAAACGAGTGATTCATCCAAAGTCACACAACTACGACATAGCGATAGTAGACTATGATCATCATCTAGCTGTTAAATTCAACTGGGTATGGAGGCAATTTTCCTACTGATGTGGAGATGAGAAGCCCCCAGTGACAGAAAACAGCAAGGGAAGAAAAGGAAGCAAGGGTGACAGTCACTGAGGCACGTACCCTTTTCCAGGCCCCAGTTTAGGAGAGCCCACGCCCTCCTTTGTGCGGGAAAGGATGTCCCTGACCCGGAGTGCAGCCAGTGGGTCTTTCTCTTTCCCCTTGTCAGCCAGGGCGGTAGGACTGAGGTTCAATATGAGGAACAGGCTGTTTAACAAGCACCAGGCACCCAGCAACTGGAAGTTCTGATAATGCTGTTGAAAAAGGCACAAGAGACACCTGAAGTTAACAGAATATTGAGTATCAGCTGTAACTGGAAAAAAGAAAAAGAGAAGAAAAATAAGGACACAGACGCCTTACAAGGTTACAAGACCAAAACGCAGCAGACGAGCCTCTTACCTCCCCACCAGCGCGGCGAGAGCTGCAGATGGCTTGTCCAATCATGTCATAGATCTCCAGCTGTCCAATATCAAACACACGCGGAAATCTGAGCGAGCTGCCGTATTTCATTATAAATGCTAAATCCCACCTAAATTAATTTAGCTTCGAGGCCGAAATACGCTCAAGTCATTTGGGGATGGCACAACCGTCACACCTCCCTTCACCTCCACACGCACTGGCTCCCCACATGGCGCCTCACAGGTGTCCCCTCCACCCGACCTGAAGCGCCACACCCCGAGTGCCTGCTGCCGCACCCACTCATCCTGCACCCTCAACCACCACCTGACGTCAGCTTCTGCACTGTCCGTCTCTACTCACAGTACACTGACGCGTAATATGCCCTCAAACGTACGTGCTGATTGAAAGACTCATCTTTACAGGACCCACTGTCATCACACACTGCAGCGCTTGCGGCAGGGTCAACCAGCCTCTTAGGCCTGCTACCCAAGGGGAAGGGGGGTGGGGAGGACTCCATGTCCCTTCCGCTAGCAAGGAGGAAAGTGCAGCTGCCCACAGTCCCTCATCTCAACAACAGTCAAGGCACCCGCACCCCCAGAGGCTTGGCTTACACATTTCTGGACAATTGTAGCAGCGTCACTCTCATAGTCTTCTTCTTTGGAGCTTGTGGACCCCGTCCGCACCTGCTGGGCACTACCCACGTGAAGAATGGCCATGCAGGTTGCCACGCTCACACCTAAAAAAAAAAAGATGCACAACATCCAATCACGGAATGGGCCCAAGAATCCATCAAAGCTGAAACAAAAAACCCATTCACAAGCAGCTCAATGATTTTATTGTTATTCAAAGAAAATCCCATATGGACAACACTAAACACAGTCTTACCATATGGTCCAGCAATTACTATTAGGTATTTACCTAAATGCATTGAAACTTCTGTCCACACAAAACCTGCCCACAAATATTTATTGTAGCTTTATTCATAGCTGCCAAGAAATAGAAGCAATCAAGATGTCCTTCACAAGTTTAATGGATAACAAACTATGGTTCACCTACAAAGAATATCATCCAGCAATAAAAAGAAATGAGCCATCAAGTCACAGAAAGAAGAAACTTAAATGTATATTCTAACGGGGGAAAAAATCAGTATGAAAAGACTACATACTATGTGACGTTCTAGAAAAGGTAAAACTATGTAGACAGTAAAAACAACAGTGGTTACCAGAGACTGGGGAGGGGGAGAGGGGAGAGGCTTTAACAGGTGAAGCGTGAAGGAGTTTTAGGGCAATGAAACTATTCTGTATGGGACAATGATAATAAATACATAATGTCATACATCTGACAAAATACACATAATTGTCCTAAACTTTAGTTAACAATAATGTATCAATATCGGTTTATCAATTATAACAAATATATCGTATTAATGGACTATGCTAATAACCGAAGTTGTGCATGGGGAAAGGAGAGTGGAGGGGGACTCTGTACAATCCACTCAATTTTTCTTTAAACCTAAAACTGCTTTAACAATAAAATCTAAAATAGAGCCAGAGGCATGGAAACAAGGAACAGACCTTCAGTGTGCAGAGGGCAGGGAGAAGGGGGAGAAACAGGCAAAGAGGAACAGTTACGCAAAGAACTAGTATAAATGACCCATGGACATGGGCAACATGGGACTGACTGTGGGAGAGGGGACAAGGAGGATGGGGCAGGGGACAGCAATGAGGGGAAAATGGAATCAATGTAATACAACATTCATAAATTTTTAAAAATTTTAATCTATTTATTTTAATCGATTTTTAGCAATTTTATAATTGTTTTAAGATTATGGAGGAAAAAATCCTACATCTAGTTTTTCTTAAAAGACATCAAGGACAAATCCCTTTTTAAAAATATAACCCCAAGTGATTAAATCTCAACAACAAACCAAACCTGGGATCTTGAATCCAGCTAAGAATTTTTAAGGAATCTTTAATCCTTACTGACCATATAAACTGAGATCCATGTGACATTCAAAAAATTCCCTGAAAACTGATGCCCTGGCCATGGGGCTCAGCCACTTGGGTGTTGTCCCACAAGGGGAAAGGTCACTGGTTCCATTCCTGGGCAGGGCACAGGCCTCGGCTGCAGGTTCAGTCCCTGGTCAGGGCATATATAGGAGGCAGTCTCCCAACGTTTGTCTCGCACATCAATGTTACTCTCCTTTTGTTTCTCTCTCCCTTTCCCTTGCTCCAAAAATAAATAAAATCTTGAAGATGTTACTTTTAAAAAAAGGAATTCCTGCCCTAGCTGGTGGATAAGGAACCGGCCTTATAACCCGAGGGTCACTGGTTCGATTCCCAGCCAGGGCACATCAACCAGGTTGCAAGCCAGGTCTCCAGTCAGGTCCGTAGCTGGAGGCAGGTGAAAGGCAACCATACATTGATGTTTCTCTCCCTTTCTTCCTCCCCCTACCTGCCCTTCTCTCTAAAAATAATAAATTTAAAAAACAATTTTTTTTTTTAAAGGAATTCCACCCTGGATGGTGGCACAGTGGATAAGGTACTGGCCTGCAAACCCAAAGGTTTCTGGTTCAATTCCCAGCCAGGGCACATAATAGGTGGCAGGCCAGGTCTCTAGCCAGGTCTTTAGCTAGAGGCAGGTGAAAGGCAACCACACATTGATGCTTCTCTCCCTCTTTTCCTCCCTCCCTGACTTTCTCTCTAAAAATAGTGAATAAAATCTTTACAATAATAATAAATGAATTTAATTTAAAAGTTAAAAATTTAAAGAAAAAAAAAAAGGGAGTTCCAAGAAAACTGAAATTAATAAACCCCAAATTTAAAAATGCAAAGACCAAAGGTAGAGCGCCAGGAAATAAACGCTGGAAATGTGCCCAGGGAGAGCACACAGTCTCATGCATCCTCAGCTTTCACCCTTACTGCTGCTGCTCTAGTTCAGGCCACAAGTGTGGCCTTCCATTAGTGTGTTCACACCTCCAGTGTTTCCCCACACCAAAATATCCTGCATGCTATTGTTTGAATGTTCTCCCTAAAATACAGCTCAGATCATACTACTCTTGAAAATCTTTAATGGTCTCTACAGGATGTGGCCCAAATGACTTAGAACACATTTCTAAACCTTCTCTCTTTTTTTTTTTTTTTTTTAAAGATTTTATTTCATTATTTTTAGAAAGAGGGGAAGGGAGAGAGACATCAATGTATGGTTGCGTTTCACCTGCCTCCAGCCACAGACCTGACTGGAGACCTGGTTTGCAACCTGGTTATGTACCCGGGCTGGGGAATCGAAGCTGCGACTTTTGGGTTCGCAGGCCAGCGCCTTGTCCACTGTGCTACCAGCCAGGGCCTCTAAGCCTTCGTTCTTTGCAGTTGTTAGCACGTGCACACACAACGCACTCACACACGCACACACCAACCCGTCCCCCAAACCCTAGAATACTTCTGGCCCCGCTTTTGTCTCTGCCTAGAGTTAGCCAAGCTAAATTCCTGCCTGCACTACAAGATACACCAGCAGAACTCAGTTCTTTCAGGACCACTGCCTTCCCTAGTGGAAAGTACCTTCATCTTTAGATCCCTATTTGCAGAGATGTTCAAAGAATGTAGGGAGGTGATCAACTTCAGTAATTTCTTGGTGCACCCAAGGTCAGGTTCCCAAGACTGTTCAAATCCTCACTTACAGAACCTTATAAACATTAGAAATTGTTACACCTTTCAGGACATTCCAGAACTATATTTAAAACCAAAAGTTAAAAATTCATGGTAATAATAACTTTAAAAAAGGGCAAACACCAGCCCTGGCTGATGTGGCTCAGTGGATTGAGCACCGCCCTCTGAATCAAAGGGCCCCGGTTTGATTCCCAGTCAGAGCACATGCCTGGGTTTCAGGCCAGGTCCCCAGCTGGGGGCATGTGAGAGGCAACCATACATTTATGTTTTTCTCTCTCCCTTCCCCACCCTCTAAAAATAAATAAATAGCCCTGGCTGGTAGCACAGTGGTTAAGGCGCCGGCCTGCGAACCCAAAGGTCGCAGGTTCGATTCCCCAGTCAGGGCACATAACCAGGTTGCAAACCAGGTCTCCAGTAAGGTCTGTGGCTGGAGGCAGGTGAAACGCAACCATACATTGATGTTTCTTTCCCTCTCTGCCTCTCTCCCTTCCCCTCTTTCTAAAAATAATGAAATAAAATATTAAAAATTAATTAATTAATTTTAAAAATCTTAAAAAAAAAAAAAAGAACACAGCAGTCGTCAGGCCCCACTTCCATGGAAGCATGTTCAACAGAAAGGGGGTTCTGTGGAAGCACGCAGAGTAGCATTTGTTGTATTTATCAATATAAATAGATCCTACCGGTTCCATAAAGCATTCCTCAAACCTGCTCCCACAGCAAGACTCGATCCCTCTCTTCCTTGTGTGCCCCTAGGATATTACACTTTTCTTGTTGCCTTTGGCATTTCCTGTTTCATATTATACTATGTGGTCCATCTGCCCAGGTGTAGGCTCCTTGAAGGCAAGGGTTACATGTCATCCACTTCAGTATCCTAACAACAGTTGGTATTTTGCTTTTCCTACAGTACACGCTATCTGCACACACGATGAAATCAAATATGCTTGTAATGCAATGCCAGCTGTTGAACAATAGCACAACTTACAAGATTCCTACCGAGACCTCATTTTGTCTAGAAAGGGTATCAGATGATCCCTGGGGGAAGAGAGCAGGTAAAGGTAAAGGGGGAGAGTGTACCCAGAAGGATCTCATGGTTTCTGGAAAGCATATCTGTGCTTAACTGAGAAAATGAGATCAGACATTCTAACTTCTCACCTGCATATAGGCAACTCAGGCTGAGGACTGTCACATCTTGTAGACGAGAAGGACTGAGAGGTTCCAACACGGGTAGAGAAAGAGTATCTAATGCCATGGTTACATCAATCACCAGTGAATGAAAACTAGAACATAACAGAGAAGATGACAAAAACGTCTCTTTGAATCACTTGCTTCCGTAATATGAAAGCAGGCTTGCCGTACAGTCTAACAAGTTTCTCTCTCTCTGAGAACAGCATTAGAATGGAAAGTGCGTGCCCCGTGTCCCCTGGAGCACCTTACCCATTACGAACAGCAGTGGCATCTGCTACTGTTGCAGGCATGATGAAGAAGGAGTTGGCCAGCACTGCATCTTGAAACCGATTGATGTAGCGTAGGAAATACGGCAGGTTCAAACAGACACGCAGCAGCTTCTCTGAGCCACCTGAATGAAGGGAAAAGCTCGACCTCAAAAAGGGGATGGATGTAATACAACAACAATAAAATTAAAAAAGAAAAAAAAAACATGGCCGAGAAAGGCATTGCTGCTGGAGGTGTAATGGACATAAACACTGCATTACAAGAGGTGCTGAAGGCCGTCCTCATCCACGACGGCCCAGTGCGTGGAATTCGCGAAGCTGCCAAAGCCTTAGACAAGCGTCAAGGCCACCTTTGTGTGTTCGTATCCAACTGCAATGAGCCCCTGTACATCAAGCTGGTGGGGGCCCTTTGTGCGGAACACCAGATCAACCTGATTAAGGTTGACGACAATATGAAACTAGGGGGATGGGTAGGCCTCTGTAAGATCGACAGAGAGGGAAAACCCCAGAAAGGGGTTGGTTGCAGTTGTGTGGTGGTTAAGGACTACGGCAAAGAGTCTCAGGCAAAGGATGTCATCGAGGAGTACTTCAAATGCAAGAAATGAACAAATAAACTTGGCTTTTGTTTCTCAAAAAGAAAAAAAAAAGCTCAACTTTACAAGTGTGCATCTGTCTGCTTGATTCTTTTCCACTTAAAGCATTTTTGAATGCAGAGGAACCAGTTTTCTGACAACAATTAAAGAGTCTTACCAAGCTCCTGAAGACTAGCCACATTCTGAGCTATGAACACATTCCTGGTTTTGATAGCAGAGGTTTGATCTGTGGATGACTGCTCATCATTTTCTCCTTCCACCTGAAGAACAACAATGGCTGTGAAAGGCCCACTAGATACTATCACCGGTTGACTGCTCCCTTGGAGTTCAGAACGGAACCAACTGTGCCAACTAAGTAACAACTGCAAGGACAGATTTCAGACTCTCCAGTTGATGAGGAAAGATTCCTCTCTAATGTTGGGGAAAATACAAGTTATTTTCCCAAAAGGAGGGGGAAAATATTTAGCTTTAAAATATATAGGCCCTGGCTGGTGACACAGTGGATAAGGCACTGGTCTGTAAACCCAAAGGTTGCTGGTTCGATTCCCAGCCAGGGCACATAACAAGGTTGCAAGCCAGGTCTCCAGCCAGGTCCGTAGCTGGAGGCAGGTGAAAGGCAACCCACACATTGATATTTCTCTCTCTCTCTGCCTCTCTCCCTTCCCTTCTCTCTGAAAAATAATAAAATCTTTTAAAAATAATAAAAATATACATATCCTTCAACTAATAACGAGTGATGATTCTTTTCATAGAGAACATGTTCTTAACATTTGTTTATTAACATCAAAAAATAGTCATCAAAATAGTAATAACTATAGACACAGGAACTAGAGTTTTACTTTTTTATTTTTTGATTTGCATTCTTCTATTTTTTTCTACAATAGTTTATATCACAAATATAAAATATAGTTGTTGCTCATTTTTCCTAGTATTAGTGCCCGAACAAGGACGTTAGGCTGAAGTAACTCACCGGAGTCTGTGGGCCCAAGGATGGTGATGCTATAGTTCTAGGGTTAAAAACTGATGTCAGCTGGTTCAAAAAATTCATCTGTACTTCCTTCTGCCTCAGCTCTGGGCTTACTGGTGAGGCCAGCTCTTTCTGATCTTCTACTGTAAAATGCAAAACAAACAGAGATGAGGAGGGTGCAACTAGAAAGCAAAACAGGAAAAGACAGGCCAGGGAAGTGGCCGAGTAACCAGGCCGGGCAAAGGAACACCCACCATCTGAGAGTGTCTTCACTGTTTGTGGCAGTTTGGCAGATTTCATCATTGCTGTAAACGTGATAATTTCAGTTCTGTCCAGGCGGCTACAGCCAGTGCACAGGCCCTTGATGAGGAGAATCAAGTGTTTCTGAAAAGAAAACAAATTCAAATAGGTCTTTTAGAAGTTTCGACTCTTTTGAGACTTCTAACTGGCATAGGACCAAGCTGAAGTTCCCACCAAGAACTGCAATCTTAGGAAAAAACCCTAAAGCAGAGATCACAAGCTGATAGGCCTCTCACCATATCAGGCTCGCAGATTTGTCTTGCTCTTCTCACAATGTTATTGGCTTTTAATTCAAAGTTATACTAACTCTTTAAAACATGGAAGGTTTAACATTCAAATCCAGGTTCTTATCTCCCTCAATGATCCACAAGATACAGCAATGAGCCTTTGCGCCCACAGCCACATAGCAACAGTGAGCTGGAGGCAAACAGTGATTGGCCCCTTCAGAGCTAGGCCACGCCCCATCTCAAGCAGCACTGTCACCTGCCTGGCCTTGCAGGAAAGCAACCGGTTTCCTCGTAAAGGCCCCTGCGGCCCCTATACCAGAGACTGGAATACCACAGCCCCGTTTCAGCCCACTGCCTGTTTTTGTACACAAAGTTGGCGGAACCACAGTTATGCTCATTCATCTATGTACTGCTGCCTGTGGCTGCTGTCACACCACAAAAGCAGAGCCTGAAAAGGCAGAGACTAGTTGCAACAGGGACTGGATGGTCAACAAATTATTTACTTACTGGCCTATTGCCAAAAACAGTTTACCAGCCCCTGCTCAATGCCACCCCTTCTCCACATCGTTCCACAATCTCACCTCAGAATGAGACTCAGAAACAGGCCCATCACGCTCACCTGGGACACAGCACAAGCTTCATCTGGATTCTCCAGACGCAGGAGAGAAAACTCTATCAAGACTTTACAGGCTGCTGCCACCGACTGGAGCTGGTTCCGGGGAACTGAGAAGGTAAGAAGCTTTACTTAAGCTCAACCTTCTACAACTCACTTCACCCTCACGGTTAATGTATCAAACACAATGTGTATTGAGCTCCATCCCACATTTCCAGGATGTCCATGATAATAATTATTCAGAACCAACAACCCAAAGGGGCAAAACAAAGGCTTCTTGTCATTGGTAACCATCAATTTAGTTTACTTGTGCTAGAAACTAAGATAATTATGGTAAGAAATACATCACTGTAAATACAAAGAACTTCAAATATTTTAACTCAATCCTTAAACCAATTCTGTAAGGTTAATATTGTTATCTGCTCTCCTTTTTTTTTTTTTAAATAGATAATCATAGAGATTAAGTGGCTTCCCCAAGTCACATAGCTAGAATCAAATTCAGGAAGTATGGCTCGAGAGTTCACACCCTTAACCACTAGAGTATACTACTTTTTTCTCATAGATTCTAAATGCCTTTTTGCAAAGAGCTTCCTATACAGTGTTTCTTCAAGCTAAAAGTGATTCTTTTACCAGTAGCCAGTGCCTATAATAAACAGCACTGGACACAAAGATTACTCAGCAACCCTATAGCTTCCTGTCATTTTACTTCCTTAGAAAGCATTTAAGTAAACAAATCATTACAATTTTTCAGAACTATGAGTTAGACTTTTAAAAACATGAAAATCCAGAAATTCAGAAACACTGGAAAGTGGAGGCCTGGCCACTTTTTGGGGACAAACAGTTTAAGGATGGGGAATGGAAGGGAAATATTTTTGCACAACATAGGCAGAGTTTACTTTCTCACCAAAATCAAATTAAAAACAGAACCTTGGTCAGTGGCTGCTAAACCCAGATTGGTATCCACCTATTCCTCCCCCAACCAACCCGGAAATTAATACACTAATAATTACATTTAGGAAGTCAATAAAATGCTTCTGATTAAGAAGGTAAAGAAGATGAACATAATGGGTTACGAGGCAGGTGACCCAACGAAGCACTCTGTAACCCCGTTTAGCTGGCCGAGGTAAAGGGCTTCTAGGGTCTCATCACACCGACCATCGTCCCCACTCTTGGGTGAACTGGTCAAAATGCTAAAATACAGACTTCACTAACACCTTGTTCAGACACCAACCTAACTGGAAGATACACAAGCCCTCTGTTCACAAGCCCTCAGAAGACGGTGCCAAGGGTGGAATACTTACTGAGGCTGCAAACTGTTGTAATATAGTGGGTAGAAAGTGCAACAAAAGAGGAGTAGAATGGCTCGTACTGCTTCTCATGGTGCAGGATTTCTGATTCACTGCAAAGAAAGTAATTCAGCCAAGACTTATTTAGTGCTTACCTTACCCATTCAGATACCTTACCCATTCAGTTAAAGACATTATCTTACTTAATCCTTGTAGCAACTCTATTTGGAAGGTGCTGTTATCATCCCTGTATTCAGGACTGAGAATGTGATGCTTTAAGAATTAAAGTTAGAGCCCTGGCTGGTAGCACAGTGGATAAGCACAGGTCTCCAGGTCCATAGCTGGAGGCAGGTGAAAAGTCAACCATACATTGATGTCTCTCTCCCTCTGCCTCTTCCCCTTCCCCTCTCTCTAAAAATAATAAAATCTTAAAAAAAAAAAAAAAGAATTAAAATTAGCCCTGGCTGGTGGCTCAGTGGATAAGACACCGGCCTGCGAATC
The DNA here is from genome assembly GCA_004026585.1 of Noctilio leporinus. NCBI lineage: Eukaryota > Metazoa > Chordata > Mammalia > Chiroptera > Noctilionidae > Noctilio > Noctilio leporinus. The sequence continues at coordinate 22,719 of PVIW01006634.1, forward strand.
CAAAGGTCGCTGATTCAATTCCCAGCCAGGGCACATAACCAGGTTGCAAGCCAGGTCTCCAACCAGGTCCGTAACTGGAGGCAGGTGAAAGGCAACCATACATTGATATCTCTCTCCCTCTCCGCCTCTCTCCCTTTCCCTCTCTCTAAAAATAATTAAAAAAAAAAAAAAAAAAGGATTCAGTTACTTGTCCAAGATACCTGGCTTAGTGAATGGCAAAGACTAAAGGAAAACATTAACAGGATACCACTTTGTCCTATATTACTGACTGACAGAGACCAAAACCTAATAATACCATGTGCTAGCCAAAAAAAAGTAGACAAGAGCATTTAAAATACTGTTGGGAGGAATACAGATCACTGTGACCTCTTCTGAAGACCAAACAAGGCTAGCCCATAGTGCTGTAACTTAAAAACAATCAGTATTTCAAGGGAAGAAATCATCTCATTGGTGCCAAAATTCTAAATTCACTAGGTACCAGAGTTCTCCTCCACCCCACCCCCTTCCTGGTAGGACACAGCTAGGTCACAACAAACGCAGTGATTTTTAACCACATCCCAATCTTTAGCTAAAGAACTCCCTCTTCTGTGAAAGTCTGGAGCCCAACTAGGTCTAAAAGCTGAATACATTTATGTCATTCTCTCTATCAAATCAGATGTTAATCCACAATCCATGAAAATAAGAAGGCAACGAAAAAACCACAATGTATCTTATTAAAGGAAAAAGGCTGAGCAATGTGGTTACGCAGTTTCCTCAATCAGTTGATTCTCTAACCAACAGCATCAGCCTAGGAAAGGAAATATAAACAGTAAGGACTGTAACCACTTGCCAAATCAACACAGGAGCCAAAAAGACAAGCTCAACATTCAGAAGGTGCCAACATGAACGATGAATCACCTAAACAGCACGTCAGAGTCCGGTATTGCAAACGCTTTGTAATTTGAGGATTTATCATGGGTAAGTGGGGATTGATCAAAGATCCCTTCCTTGTCGTAGATCAACTCCTTCACCAGGAAATATATTTATGCACTTAATGATGTACAAGGATCTTCCTGCCCACCAATGATCATTTCTCCCTTTTTGTCAGTTGAACAGAAAGGAGGAAACAAAAACCGTTAAACCAAGTAGCATGCAAAGTTTCTAATGCCCATCACATTGCTAAGGGCCATACCATATTCAGCAGAAACTTCCTACTAAATCCACTTGCTACTACATTCACTCAGTTGTCCCTTCACTTCCATCCTTATACTTCCTTCTTTGTTGTTCTCAAGTTGCCTTATTTCAATAAAGAAACCAGGATGCACTGCGGGGAAAGATGGACACTAGCATACAGGGAAAAGGAGCAATCTTGAGCTCCATGTATAATTTGCTTAGGACAAACCAAGGATAAACCTGGGGAAATTAGCAGTAAAATTTTGAAGAAGGGGGTAGACACAGGGTCGAGGACAATGTCTTATCGCTTGATTTGAAAGAAACAAGTATGTATGAGTCACTGAATAAAGATGTGCTGCTATGCTTCCCCGGCCCACCCTCATTCCCCAAGAATCCAGTGAGGACACCAGAGGATGGAAATAAATGAAAAAAGGAACAAAGGGCAAGAAGTTAGGGAGGAAGGAAAAGAATAAAGAAATTGAAGGTAGATATAACCCAGAGGAAAATTAAAAATCCTTTAAAAATCTCTCTCTGAGCGGTCAGGCTATCTTTCTCAAACATCTGCCTTTTCCACCTTTGCAACGGCACCACTGACCTGAAACACAGTGGAAGATGGGGCATTTACCCTCCCCACAAAATGACTCAGAGGACAAAGGGGGACAGCAGCTAAGCAGCCACATCAGAGAAATCCAGTTTGACATGTAAGAAAGAACTGGAAGGGTCTGGCAATATATAGTTTTTACAGAGGTGGAAATCCACAAGGGCAAAATAAAAGATGAAGGATTCACCTCACTTCTCCCTCTTAGATAAGATACTGTTCACCTGCTTGGTGTGGTTCAGTGGGTTGAGTGCCAGCCTGCAAACCAAAGGGTCACAAGTTCAATTCCCAGTCAAGGCACAGGCCTGGGCTGCGGGTCAGGTCCCCAGTCGAGAGCACACAGCAAGCAACAACACATTGATCTTTTCCCTCTCTCTTTCTCCCTCCCTTCCCCCTTCTCTAAAAATAAATACATAAAATCTTTTTTAAAAATATACTATTAAGTGCTCACTTCGACAGCACATATACTAAAAGATACTATCCATTTTGGGGGGAAACTGTGGCAACTCCACAAACCCCTTTCACCTCATCAAAATCATAAACTCCCAAGTACAGAATCCATTATGCTTCCTTGATTCACAATACTTACAATCATGAAACAAGCATTCTGAGTGTGCTAACAAATTATATTTAAAAATAGAACGGTACCTGGGTACTCATCATTAATTCGTTCCAAAACTCGTGACGAGTGCCAAAACCCATGAGTACCAAGCAAGTGATGAACACGGAAACATTTTTTCCTGTCAAAATGCAACAAGTACAAGGTATCTCGAGTTTTAAGGGTGACAAGTACCACGGTATGACTGGAGCGCAGGTTAGCTGAACGTCTGATATGTAAGAACTGAAAGCTTTGAGATAGTTTCCTCACATCTTGACAAACCTGTGCTGAATGCGGCACTAAGGCAGGAAAACATTAACTAGAACCAGAACTCACCTCACAAGTGTGCCCTATCATTTGCTAGTGGACCGATCATCACAAGCTTATGTCCTCTAGCATGAAAATTCAAAAGATTATGGCATCAGTGCATCCCTTTCAAGATTTTTAGGAAATAACTGTGCGTTATCTAACAAGGCTGTCGTAACAGCTTCTGCCTTCCCAAGTAGGTCTCTCAGCTTTAATTTTACCAAATGACTGGCAAGCTCAGACTCAGGGGCTTATCACAAAGGAGGGCAGGACAACCTAGGAAGGACTGGCTGGCTCAGGGGAAAGGGGAAAAAACAATTGCTTTTTTGTAATCTTCCAAGAGTCAATCAAATTGTTCAGGGACTTGCTCACCATCATATCCTGCACAGAGTTAAGGAAGAACCATGTTTGATAGTTCCTGAAAACATAATGCTACATTCACAGTTATACTAATTCATTCCACACAGAGTCAGTGTTTCATTAAGCTAGTTCCAGCTCCATTTCAGGTCTGGAAAAGTCATGGTGTTTGAAAGACTTTCAATCTTTACTACTAAAAGACATACTAGCAGAGGGGAGCAAAAAGGGGATGGATGTAATACAACAACAATAAAATTTTAAAAAATAAAAAATAAATAAGAGACATACTAGCAACAGGCAGCAGAAATAAAAATAAACTCCCCTTTAAGTAAACTCATCAGGCATCTTTTCCTTTTAAAAATCTAACACCAGATGGATCAGCACTGGAAAAAAAAAAAAATAAAAAAAATAAAAAATAAAAAAAAATAAAAATCTAACACCACGTTTGAAATTTATCCATGCCAATACATTCTGCCTTTGTTTCAAGTTGATTAGCAAGCCAAACTTAACAGGGTCCGAATTTAGGAATTTTTTTTTTAATCTACCATTTCTTCTAACCCAAAGGTCAATTCCAACTATAAAAGTATGAAAGAACAGGCACAGAAAACAATGGGAGAGTACTAAGCAGTCTCTTAAGACATTTGTCATTGTCCCCAACAGTAAAAGAAGAAGGAATTTAATAGGTTAATAGATCGCCAGATAGAAAGTAAGAACTGGTGTGATGGAACCAGGACATCAAAAAGGGAAGCAGAAAGTAGCAGGCAGACTGCAGCAGAAAAAGAGAAGATCCCTGAAAGCAAGGGAGAAAAGCATGGCAGATGTGACAACGCGGGAACTGCAGATGGAAGCCACAGCCAACGGGGCCACCTAGGCACCTGCACAGGGCAGCCTCAGATCTGCTCCCGTACTCAGTGACCACAGCTGGATATTTAAGAAATACTTCCATAACTTGGGTACTCTTAATTCATTTTTTTGAAAGGCAAATAAGACTTGGGAAACACAACATTAATAGCACAGTATTAATTTTTGTGTTACAAATCAGGGCTCGAAAAACTAAGGCCTGCAGGCCATATCCAGCCAGTCACCTGTCTGTACAGTCCACAATTAATAATGGCTTTTGTGGAATCTAATGAACAAAATAAACTCCTGTCTGTACAGTCCACAATTAATAATGGCTTTTGTGGAATCTAATGAACAAAATAAACTAACAGACAAAACAGAAACAGACTCAGATACTGAGAAAAGATTGACAGGTGTCAGAGGTGAAGGGGCTTCGGAGGCTGGGTTAAAAAGGTTAAGGGATTAAGCAAAAAACAAAAAAACCAAACAGAAACAAGAGGCACAGACGACAACAGTATGGTGATTACAGCAGGAAAAGTGGGTGTGGGAGGTACAGGAGGGTAAGGGGGACAAATGGTAATGGAAGGAGGCTTGACCTGGGTAATGAACACAACACAACTTACAGATGATGTATTATAGAACTAACTGTACACCTGAAACCTATATGGTTTTATTTGTTTTTTAAGATTTTATTTATTATTTTCAGAGGAAGGGAAAGGGAGAGAGGCAGAGAGGGAGAGAGACATCAATGTATGGTTGCCTTTCACCTGCCTCCAGCTACGGACCTGGCTGGAGACCTGGCTTGCAACCTGGTTATGTGCCCTGGCTGGGAATCGAACCAGCAACCTTTGGGTTCACAGGTGGGGCCTTACCCACTGTGCCACCAGCCAGGGCTGTATGGTTTTATTAATTAACGTCATTCCGGTAAATTCAATAAAAATTTTCAAATGGCTTTAAAATTTTTAATGGCTGAAAAAAAAAAAAAGAATATTTTTAACGTATAGATTCCATATGAAATTCACACTGAGGGGTCTACAGGTAAGATTTTGGAACACAGCCATACCCATCCATTTATGTATCATGTCCAGTGGCTTTCACCCTACAATGGCCTAGTTGACTAGTCTATACAGATCCTATATGGCTCGTCAATATTGACTTACAGAAAAAGTATGCCAACCCCTGCTCTACACTAAACTGAACATTTAATACATTTAGTTGTTTTAACTACAAGGAATCTGTAAGCAGGTATTTCTTTTAGAAATGTTTCTTAAGATCACATTCTTCTCATAGATCCTGACAAGGATACGTAATAGGCTTTCAAAGTTAACCAAATCACAAAAATCAGAACAGACTTCATGAATCTTGCCTTCCAACAAAAGTCTGTTACTAAACAGCCATCACTTTGGAGCCCTTTTCTAAACCATGAAGAGAGGTCTCACAAGCGTTCATAAACACAGACAGCCTGGATCATCTTAGTTCACAGAGGAAAGGGTGTAGGAGAGGCACCACTATTATTTATGCGGCAAAATTCAAACCTCATCTGATGTATTTGTTTTTGGCTCCTTCTACAGATTGGAAGGAGTTGCTCAACTATTACAGTTTAAAGGCCCAGAATACCAGGTGTATGGGAGACTGTCCACAGCTGACTTATAACCTACTCACTCATGTCCACGAAAACATAAAAACCAATGTTCTAAAAAGAATGGAACAGCGTCTGTTATAAACAACAAAATGACTATAACTCAGGGAAAATACCACTAATCAAATGTTTACAACAGTTAAAAAATGGCTACATAATTTAAAAGCAGTGCCTTTTGACACATGTTTACATCTTCAGAACAGTCTGGGCTTAATAATTAAGACTGAAAAACCCACTTGTAAAGTTAGCTGTTACCAAACCCAACCATCATTTAATTATAATTAAAGAAAGAAAGAAAGAAAAACAAACTGCACCCAAAGCAATGCAAACCTAACAATAAGCACTGGAAGAAACAATATGTCAAACCATGGGCCTTCCCTTAGTAATAAGTAGCAATTTCTAACCTTCTGGATAACAATTAGCTATATAGCCTTTTGGCACAAAGCTAAAATGACCCAGTTAGCAACTGCGGGGGATTGCTCAAGCAAGGGCTGGCTAGAAAAAGGAAAGTGAGACCGGCTTTAAAAACACGTCTCCCTTGAAACTACTGAAAGACTGCCCCGAGCAAGCCATGTCAGAAAGAGGCACTCACCCCCTTCCTATTAACCTAACTCGCACAACCTAACAATCTCTTGTACCAAAAGGCAAAGAACCCTGAGTTATAACAGCAAACCAACCAATAGTCCCATCTGTAAAGGAGCCTGAAGCTATTTTATTCAGCGAGAAAGGAGAACACCTTTTTTTTTTTTTTGGGGGGGGGGGGGCGGACGGAATGACCTTTCGGAAGAACACACGGAAATGTTTTGAATCCGAGACCGTTATGGTGGAAACGTACAATAAATGTCACCCGAAGAGAAAGTCCTCGATGGTCACTAGTGGCCTCAGTCCCAGAAATAGCACGTGCCTCACGGGTGACAGCCCCACGGAGGGACCGTTACTAAATTATGCGGTAGGTTTCCCATTGAAAGCCCGGGCGCCGCGCTGGCCCAGGCTGGGGGCACGAGTGCCGGCGAGAAATGCAAACTCATCAGCGCTTTGACCTTAACACAGGGGGCAGCCCTGGCGACAGTCCCCTAAGAGCGTGGTGCATCTCAAAGTCACTCGCTAGCGGGCCCGACCACGCCCTCCAGAGAGGGAGACCTCAGAAGTTTTGCTCGGGAGGGAAACTGAGGCACGGATGATTCACCTGGGCCGACAGAAAGAACCCCAGACAAGCGCCCTCTACCAGCGCCGCGGCACCCCGAGGCGGTGGCTGGGCCCGGGGCCCTGAGGGCAGGAGGCGGCCCGAGAAGCCGGTCCCGACGATCCCGCACAGCCTCCCCTCCCCCTCCCTACGCCTGCCCGCCGGGGCCGCCGCCCGGTACCTCTCGATGACTGAGGCCACCAGCTGCGGCAACTCCTTCATCTCGAAGGCGGAATAGGACGCGGACAGCAGGGGCCGCACAGCCACCTCCCAGCCTGGGGTCGTGTCCAACGCCGTCGCCGGCTCCCCGGGCGCCTGGGCTGCTGCCGCCGCCTCTTCGCCGCCGCTCGTCGCCATCTTCCGTCGTACTCCTGCGGCTCCCTCCCGGGGATTGCCACCGGCCCAGCGCCGCCTCCCGGGAGGGGCGGAAGTGACGTAATACGTGCGTCAGACAGCGCGACTGCGTCGCGGGCCGATCACGCGCGGCGGGGGAGGGGCTCCTCGGCGGAGCGGTGCGCCTGCGCGGGCCGCCGCGCTTCGGGCGTGGGTGTGGGCGCGCGGCGACGCGTTCGCGCGGGTGGAAACTGTGGCTTCGAAACACCCCGGAAAGGCGAGTTGGCCACCTTGTTTCAGGCGACAAAACCAGGGCCGGGGAGCAGACTTGGCAACGCGAATACGGGGGCCGCGCCCGCAGACGCTGGGGAGGGGCCGGGGCCGCAGCCCTCTTCCCCCTAGCCCTTCCCGGCCAGTGCCCCCGGGCTGCCCGTCCTAGTTAGTCCTGCAGCGCCGGTGTCCATGGCTTGCTCCTACCCGGACCGCTGATGCGGGAGAGGAGGCCTGTCGCGCTGCGAGCACCGTGCTTGCTTGGCGCAGTAACCGCCGCTCTGGCTCTGCAGGACCGCTCGGCGCCCGGAGAAACCCCGCGCGCTCCTGCGTAAAAGCCTGATTGAAAGGAAACCTGGGGCTCGGCCTCTGGAGAGTGCTGAGCCCGCCTGCGTTAAATAAAGAGTTTCTTCCTTACTCCCTGCCTCCTGAAGGTTGTGCGTCAATTCTGTTTTTTGTAACGTTTCTGGTTCCCTGACCGGGAAACGACCTGCGAGCAGCAGGCGTTCTTGCCACCAGAGAGATCCCTGGTGGGCTCCCAGAGGGGGCCCTGCGACGAACGGGAGGTGCCACCAGGCCTTTTTCGGGCCCGGTTGGACTGGGGCCGCCGCAGGAGTGCGCAACCTCGCGGCCTCCACCCGGGCAGCAGGGAGAAGCAAATAGACTTGCCAGGAGCTTTGCAGCATTAGGAAAGGGTGCGTCACACACACACACACACACACACACACACACACACACACACACAGCGACCGACTCCCTAGCCAGGCCCGCTTTTAGGCAGAAGGAGAGACTGACCACCTCTTAGGGCCTCAGAAGGCCATCAGGTAGGGACACCCCGGGAGGGGGTGGGAAAGTCATAGCCTCTGGAGTGAATGAGTGTGCGTGAGGCCTCACAGACAATATTCATGGAGTCTGGGTCCCAGCCTGCCGTTCCTCGGTCTGTCCTACGGCATAAGGGCTGATAAACCCAGACTCTACATGGGCAGCTTTAGCTAAGACAGACCCAAGTCCCTCTGAGGAGGAGAGGCCAGGCAGGCATCTGACTGGTCTCCTTTGGAGACACCCTTCCGTTTTCTGTCAGCGCTGTAAAGGGGGGAACATGGGGAGCGGCCAGTCGACCCTGAGTGTTCTTGATTGCATGATCCAAAACTTTTGTCGGTTTAGGGGTGTTGACCCATCCCTTAACGCAGACACCCTAATTAACATACTGTGAGTCAGAACGGCCCACCTTGGGTGTACGGTGGCCCCCAGAAGGGACACTAGATCTGAAAACCAGCTGGGCGGTCCACCTGATTGTAACCAGGCATCCGGGGCACCCTGACCAATACCCCTACATTGACCACTGGCAAGAACTAGCCCAAGACATACCGTCCTGGCTCCAAACATGCACTGGCAGAAAACCGCACAATAAGGCCCTCTTCAGCCGAGGAGGATCGGGTGCCTCTGGCAGCCGACCCAATGGTCCAAAAAGGCTGGAGGACACATGTCCTAGTTGCACAGCCAACGGGAATGAAGATGCCCTACCCCCACCCCACCCCACATCTTCCAAGGAAGTGCTGACCATGACCCACTGCCTATAGTTCTCCCGCCTCCTTATGCCCTGGGAAATTCAGGGCGAGAATTGCTGCCTGAGACCCCTCCGCCATCGGTTTTCCACGCCACAGCTCTTGCCACAGGCCAGCCCTGTCACTGCCGCCTCAGACTGCAACTCATATTCCAGATGCCACTAAGAGAAGCCCAAGGGCTCCGCCTTGTGGGGGCTGATGGCACTATGCAGCCCGGCAGAATGGTGGTCTACTACCAACTCTTCTCCACGACGACCTCCTGAATTGGAAACATCACACACCTTCCTATTCAGAGATGCCCCAGGCCCTATCGACCTCATGTAGTCCATCATGCAGCGGCCAACTTGGTATGATTGCCATCAGTTGCTCCTCACTTTATTCAACACCAAGGAGCACTGAAGAATCCATCAGGAGACACGCAAGTACCTCCAGAATACCACCCTGGTGGGGACACTCAACCCTGACAAATGGGCCTGAGGGGCTGCACCAGAGACACAGCCAGACTGGGACCATAACACCTAAGAAGGACGGGCAGCACTACAACAGTATCAGGAAGCACTCCTACAAGGCATCTGGGAAGGAGCCCGGAGGCCCACCAACATGTCCAAAACCACCACCAGAACCCAGGACAAGTGTCTGGGTGATTTCTACAGGCACCTCTGTGAAGCCTACCGGGTCTCCACCCCCTTCCACCTTGAGGCCCCTGACAACCAGTGCCTGGTGAACTCTGCCTTTGTCACCCAGTTAGCCCTGGACATTTGGAAGAAGCTCCAAAAACTAGAGGGCTTTGCAGGCATGAACATTGGACAACTGTAGACCAGTCCAGGACCTCAGAGCCATCAATGAAGTTACCATCAGCCTGCACCCAGGGGTCCCAAACCCGTACACCCTACTAGGACAACTACCCCCTCAGGCGGCCTGGTTCACATGCTTTGACCTCAAGGATGCATTCTTCTGCCTCGGGGTGGCAGAGAGCAGCCAGAAATCATTCGCCTTCAAGTGGGAAGCCCCCACCACAAGGACTGAGACACAGCTTACCTGGCCCTGCCTACCCAGGAATTCAAAAACTCACCTTCTCTGTTCTGGGAGGCCCTAGCCAAGGATCTCAGCACATTCACTGCCTCTGAGAAAGGACTCACCCTCTTCCAATATGCGGCTGACCTCCTCCTGGCAGCGCCAACCCGACAGCAGCGCTGTGACGGCGCCTACAGGCTCCTGGAGCTCCTCACGGCCGCCAGTTACCGCATCTCCTGGGAAAAAGCCCAGCTCTGCCTACAGCAGGTCAAGTACCTGGGATTCATCATTACACAAGGCAAACGGGCCCTAGAAACAGAAAGGAAAAAGGTCATCCTCAACCTGCCCGTGCCAAAGAACTGGCGGAGGCTACGTGAGTTCCTGGGGGCAGCTGGATTCTGCCGCATCTGGGTCCCAGGGCCCGAGGCACAAGCCCGACCACTGTACCAGGCCTTGAAGGGCCCCGACACTGCACTGTTCTCCTGGGGCCCGGAGCAAGACAAGGTGTTTCAAGCCATCAAAAGGCACTTGGGGGAGGCTCCTGCACTGGGACTGCTGGACGTGACCAGACCTTTCAACCTGTTTGTCACGGAAAAAGACAAAGTTGCGCTGGGTATATTACTCCAGCCAGTAGGGCCGTGACAGCGACCGGTAGCGTATCCCTCCAAACAGCTAGACCTGGTGGCGCTGGGATGGCCCCTGGGGATAAGGGCCATGGCGGCCGCAATCCTCCTTCAGGAAGCAAACTGACTTTGGGACAAGATATAATGGTCCATGCACCACACGCTGTCACCAGCCTCCTAACTGGGTGTGGACACAAGTGGTTTTCCAACACCCAGACAGCACAATACCAAGGACTCCTCAGCAAGAACCCTCGAGTAGCAGTAAGGACTGGAAAGGGCCTGAACCCGGCAACCTTCCTGCCAACAGCATGGGGAGCCAGAGCACGATTGCTGGGAAATCACTGAGGAAATCTACTCCAGCAGGCCCGACGTAAAGGATCGGCCCCTCTCCATCCTGAATTAGTCCTGTACCCAGATGGCAGCAGCTACATCGAAAAAGGCATCTGCCGAGCAGGGTGCACGGTAGGGGACAACCACCAAGTCTGTGAGGCCGATGCCCTACTAGCAAGATGATCAGCACAACGGGCTGAACTGTGGACGCTTATCGGCGCTTTACAATTGGTTAAAGGGAAGTCCGTCGATATTTATACGGACCCCTGGGACGGCTTCACTACCCTCCGCATACACGGCAGAGCCATCTACAAGGAGAGGCGTCTGCTCACCTTGGAGGAAAGGAAATCGAACACCAAGAAGTCCTCCAGCTGCTGGCGGCGGTATGGGCCCCAAAGGCAGTAGCTGTGATACGCTGCAAAGGACATCCAAAAAAAGACTCGGAGACAGCAAGGGGAAGCTGGAGGGCTGATCAAGCTGCCAAGGAGGCTGCAAGAGGAGACCAACCCAGGTTGCCAGAAACTAGAACCTGGCCTTACTAACCCAGGGCCTCCTAAAACCTGCTTATACACCCGAGGAGGAAGCCTGGGCAAGAAAGGAAGGATGCACCCAGGCTTCTAATGGGCTATGATGGCTACCAGATGGTAGAATATATGTCCCCTGAGGGCCAGCGTTAGACCTAGTACTAGAATGCCATCAGGTCACTCACATGGGGAAAACAGCCATGGAAAAGTTGCTAAAGAAATACTACTGCAAGCTCTGGCTGGTGGCACAGTGGATAGGGCACCAGCCTTCGAACCTGAAGGTTGCTGGTTCAATTTCCAGCCAGGGCATATAACCAGGTTGCAAGCCAGGTCTCCCGCCAGGTCCATAGCTGGGGGCAGGTGAAAGGCAACCATACATTGAGTCTCTCTCCCTCTTTGCCTCTCTTTCTTCCCCTCTCTCTAAAATAATTTTAAAAAAAGAAAGAAAGAAAGAAAGAAAAAGAAAGAAAGAAAGAAAGAAAGAAAGAAAGAAAGAAAGAAAGAAAGAAAGAAAGAGAGAAAGAAAGAAAATACTACTACATAGCCAGGCTCCCAAGCCTCTGTGCCTCAATCAGTGCCCGTTGCGTCTCCTGTGCCCAGGACAACCCATCCAGTATCCGAAGGCCCCTCTGGGGGTGCAGACAACAGCTAGTATGCCTTTTGAAGACCTCAAAATAGATTTCACGGAAATAAAAGCCAAGTAAGGGCTACACATACCAATTAGTGCTGGTTTGCACATTTTCAGGATGGGTAAAGGCATACCCAACCCGCACTGAAAAAAGTCAAGAGGTCATCCAAATCCTCTTCTGAGAGATCATGCCCCGGTATGGCTGCCCCTAACCATTGGAAGTGACAGCGGGCCGGCATTTGTGGCAAAAGTAGTCCACGAACTGAGCAAGTACCTGCAGGTCAAGTGGAACCTGCATGCAGCCTACTGTCCTCAAAGTTCAGGGAAAGTAGATGCATGAACGGAACCCTGAAGTACACTTTGGCCGAATTCCACCAAGAAACTGGCTCACCCTGGCCTAACTTGCTCCCCATTGCACTATTTCGGGTGCGAAACACCCCAAACCAAACTGGGTACACCCCCTTTGAACTGCTCTTTGGAAGACCAACCCCAGTCTTGCCCCTACCACGTGAAAACTCCCAATATTAGGAGAAGCAGAACCGGGGGCTTTCCTCCCCCGATTAGGGAAAACAATGGGTCAAATCCACAAGGTAGCACTCAGTAAAGAACTCCTCCCTTTAGGGGGTACTGTCCACTCTTCCAGCCAGGGGACTATGTGGGGGTCAAGGACTGGAAGAAAGAGGCCCTCCAACCCATCTGGATAGGGCCATACCCTGTCATTTTAACCACTCCTTCCGCCCTTAAGGTTGCAGGTCTCACACCGTGGGGCCACCACAGCAGAGCCAAGTTCACAGCTGGGCCTGAAGAACCACGCAGGGTGTGGCGTTCAGTTCTGGACCCGAAGGACCCGCTATGACTCAAACTCCAGCGGGCCGCAGTGACAGACACCGTGTAATGGGAAGCTGCACCTAGCCAACCTTGCTAATCATAGGAGCGATGGCAGCAAGCCTAGGAGTTACTGTCCTTGTCCCTGCCCCAGAGGACTGGAACCTCGGCCAACAGTTGGCATTGGAACCGACATATCTTGCTCTTGTTGTGACATTTGCCACACTCTGTTGTCTCCCTGTCACTGCCTAACATGGCGAGTATATACCCCGGAATGCTCCTGCCCTTCTTGCTCCTGTTGGGAGGACTAGAAGGCGCCCCTATCACCCCAGGTAACTGCCCCGCCCCTAGTCAGAGAATCAAAATGGGGGCCACATACTGGAGAAGCCCTGTCACCCCCTTTGTTGCTCACACTCTAGTGCCCGTTTCCTGCTATGATCGGCCCCAGGCCACGCTGTGTGCTAGGGGAGGAACTACATACCCGACAGGTAGCCTAAGCTACCAAGTACAAGGTGACGTTTGCCAGAACACAGGCAAATCAGGAACCCGTGCCTGCTGGACTTACTTCCCGCAACGAGGAAGCTCGGATAACGGGGGCGGGGGACACACACACACACACACACACACACACACACACCAACCCCTAGCACAGCATATAAACCAAGTCAGACACACTCTGACCCACCCTAAAGCCCCTGACGGCTACAAAGGATTGCACACTCCTGGGCCCCGTAGCCACCAGGGTGCAGCTCCTGCCCACGGAGAGTAACCTTACCTGCCTGGAGCCCCAACACCAGCCCAGCGACCCTACAACTTAACTCCCTGGCAGAGGTTACTCTACAGAATCGCCGGGCCCTAGATCTCCTCACAGCAGAAAAAGGGGGTACCTGTCCCTACAGGAAGAGTGCTGCTATTATATAAACCAATCAGGAATAGTAACCCAAAAGGTGAGAGTTCAGAGGAAGCATCCAAAGGGCAAGGGACAGCTCTGCATTCCCTTGGGGCGGGGGTCTAGGCTCCTGGGCACCACAGCTGTCTCCTCTGTTGGGACCTCTACTCCTCATAGCCGGCATAACGCTAGGGCCTTAACGTAACGTGCAACCTAATCCGTACCATAGAGACAGCGGCAGCCAGAAAAGCAACAGCCCAAATCCTGGCTCTGCGGGAATACCAGGCCCTGAGCACAGAGGGAGAGGAATATCTTAATCCTAGAGGAACGGGATGATGCCTATGATAATGCCATCTAACATAGGCATCACAGAGGGGAACAAGGGAAATGAAACCTGCTGCCGCTGCAAACACCATACTCGCCTGATGACCGCTGCTCCTGCTTCTGTATGATCACTTGGCGCCAGAACTGCAACCCTGCCCAGGAAAAACGCCGCGTACTCCTGCATAAAAACCTGCTTGAAACGAAACGTGAACCTTGGGGCTCAGCCTGTGGAGAGTACTCCGCTGAGCCCGCATGCCTTAGATAGTTTCCTTGTTACTCCAGGCCTCTGAAGGCCGTGTTCTTGGGTCCATTCTGTTTTCCCTAACACCACCTCCCTCTAGATGGTCGCCGCTGGCCCTTTCTTCTTGCCCACGCCACGTTTATGTTTGGATTACCCTCATTAGTAATACCTACACCGTTCTTCCCAGTTTGCCACGTGAGGTTCCATTTTCTCTGTTGTTCTGCTAGCAAAGAAAGAAGGTAAGCCTTTATTCACAGGATATAATGTCTAGATTGTATTGAGGGGAAAAAAAATCATGTGGATACCAAATCTCAGAGGGAAGAGCGTCTGACTCAAGGACAGGTATGCGCGCACAGGGAACATTCTTGCGCTTGGTGGACGACTGTCGGCCTAAATAAAGAATCTTCCAGAACCGGGGAGACGGTTTGAAAATCCCGAAGCCATGAAATATCCCAAGTTTTGGAAGAGCTTTTGTTACTCGTGTAACACTGAGGACCTGGTGATTAATCTGCACTTTTAGTAAGGAAAAACATTTCTCCATTTTAATTTTATTTCATTTTTGGAGAGAAGGGAAGGGAGGGAGAAACAGAGGTACAGAAACGTCCATCAGTTGGACCAAACCTGCAACCCAGGCATGTGCCCTGTCCTGGAGTCGAACCGGCAACAGAACCTGCAACCTTTTGGGTTTGCAGGACCAGGCCCAACCAACTGAACCCCACTGGGGGGTGGGCGGTGGTGGTGAAAAGACCTATTTCATATTAGAAATAAATTCAGTCAAGGCCAGTCTTGGAGGAAACCATGGCTTCAATGATAACAGTAGGGAATTTCCTTACTTTTTTTTTTTTTTTTTTTAATGTTTAGGAAGGTTAAATGTAAAAATATGAAAAATGAAAGGCAGAGGGTAAATCTTTCCATAACACTGTAAATATTTCATTCTTTCAAGATACCAAGTCAAAACCCTAAAGGAGACGTTTGGATACCAAACATTTTATAGTGCTTTTCAGATATTAATTTTATTTCTACCCAGAGGACAAAATTAATCTGCAAAGATTCTCTTGGAGGGTTTCAGGAAATAATAAAAGATCAAGTGTTCCTACTTCCTTCCTTCCCCCTCCATCAGCTGCAGCTGGGAGAGAGATAAAGAACAAAAAGGCAAATGCAAAGTATCACAAGGAGATTTACATCAGTATCTTAACTCAGGTATTTATTACATACTTTTAATATTTCTGGCTCATAGATTTGGAGAAAGCATTCCAAGTACAGTTCTTTCTTTATAAATACCACATTAATTTCAGTATTGGAGATCTGTTCTTATGTAGTGACAAAGATTTGGAATGACATCAATATTGTAAATTTGGATGACAAAGGAACAGGATAAATAAGGGACTAAAAGAGACTTTAGATGAAACACACACTTCTTTCTTTAAATAAATAAATAAATAAATAAATAAAGGCCCTGGCTGGTAGCACAGTGGACAAGGCGCCGGCCTGTGAACCCAAAGTTTCGCAGGTTCGATTCCCCAGCCAGGGCACATAACCAGGTCGCAAGCCAGGTCTGTGGCTGGAGGCAGGTGAAAAGCAACCATACATTGATGTCTCTCTCCCTCTCTGCCTCTCTCCCTTCCCCTCCTTCTAAAAATAATGAAATAAAACATCTTTTTAAAAATATTATTAATTTTTTTAATTATTTTTTTTTTTTAGAGAGAGGGGAAGGCAGAGAGGGAGAGAGACATCACTGTATGGTTGCCTTTCACCTGCCTCCAGCCATGGACCTGGCTGGAGACCTGGCTTGCAACCTGGTATGTGCCCTGGCTGGAGAATCGAACCAGTGACTTTTGGGTTCCCGGGCTGTGCCTTATCCACTGTGCCGCCAGCCAGGGCCCACAAACTTCTAATATGCATACTTTGATCCAAAAAATAAGATCAAAACTAGTCATTTTTATGTATTAACTGAAGGACTTAAAATGCTAGTTCCTTTCTAATCCCAAGTGGCTGGGCAAAGAACTAAAAATTTAAAACTGATACAAGAGAGAGATGATATGGTTGCATTATAGGAAATGCAATGAAAAAAAAAAAAAAATTAAGCAGCCAGTGGAATGGTATGGTTTAATGTGGGAGGACAGACTAGGAGGGAGATGGAAAAGTTCTATATCTTTTTTTTTATTTTAAGGTTTTACTATTTTTAGAGAGAAGGGCAGGGAGGAAGGAAGAAAGGGAAAGAAGCATCAATGTATGGTTACCTTTCACCTGCCTCCAGCTACGAACCTGGCTGGAGACCTGGCTTGCAACCTGGTTATGTGCCCTGACTGGGGAATTGAACCAGCGACCATGGGGTTCGCAGGCCAGAGCCTTATCCGCTGAGCCACACCAGCCAGGGCTAAAGTTCTATATCTTGACACAAGTCGTGGTTACATGTAAATACACACAATACAGGGTGGACAAAAATAGGTTTACAGTTGAAATGGAAATTAATAAAATTAAATAATAATACAAGAATAAACCCTGGCGTGCTCACAACTGTAAGCCTACTTCTGCACACCCCTATATTCAGCAAGCTATGTACTTGATGTGTGCACTTTAGTGGCTATAATGTATACCTCAATCTGGAAACAAGAAGAGGTCAGTGTCACTGCAGAAACCTCACGAGCTGGAAATATTGGCATTTTCTCCACAAAATAGTCCATCTGATACAGAATGGCTTAAAATAAACCCTAATAGATACTGTGTGTTTAAAAGCAATGCGATGAATAGTAGCTACAGTATAGGGTGGCATTAGCTCCCGGGAGCCAGCAGAGGTCGCTCTGTTCTCAAGCTTTAACAAAGTTTCAGGAACCAACAGCCAGTGCCTTTGCCGCGGAAACTCCTCATGCGGCACTGAATACATTGGGCTGGCCAAAAAGTCTGTTACACAAGGACTCTAGTTGTGCTCACTTGTTTTCAACTTCATTTGAAACAATTTCCTTAGATTATATTGTGACAGTCATATCAGTGTGCATTAAAAAAAATACATCAAATTGGTGAATTTTTGTGCAGCCATTTTAATATTAAAGATGGAAGAAAATGCACGTTTTTTGGTATGTTATGCTTTATCATTTCAAGAAGGGTAAGAACACAACTGAAACACAAAACTAGATTGTGCGGTGTATGGAGAAGGTGCTGTGATTGACTGAACGTGGCAAAAGCAGTTTGTGAAGTTTCTTGGTACTGTTGACATTTGGCCAAATAATTCTTCACTGTGGCACTGTCTTACGCATTGAAAGATGTTTAGCAGCACCTCTGGCCTCTACCCACTAGAAGTCAATAGCGAGAGATAGCCGAGATACTCAAAATATCCAAGTCAAGGAGGTTACTGGTGAAAATGAAAAATGTCTTTTATTTTATGGAAAATAGTAATGGACATTTTTTGGCCAACCCAATACAAATGGAGAGCAGCTCCTTTTTGTTAATTCATCATGAAAAAGATTTTTGTTTGTTTAATGATTTTATTTCTTTTCAGAGAGAAGGGAGCGAGGGAGAAAGAGAGGGAGAAAAATACCGATGGATGGTTGCCTGTTGCCGCCCCCAGCCATGACCTGGCCTGCAACCCAGGCATGTGCCCTGACAGGGAATCGAACCAGCAACCCTTTGGATCACAGGCTGGCCCTCAGTCCACTGAGCCACATCAGGCAGCGCAAGATTTATTTTTTAATACCAAGAATATAATGAAATAGATTGAAAATTGATTTAATTTAGTAATATGATAGTCATTTGTAATCCACACATTATTTTTCCCCAAATAGTGCATTTTATATAGTGAAAATTTAAAACAAGGAGAAAATGTGCCTTGTAGTCTTCTTGCTTTAAGAAAGACAAATAAAAAAGAAAAAGAAAGACAAATAATTTTGGCAGTGGTGCAGGACTAGAATAGAATATCAGTTTTACAGAACAGCAGGAAGCAAGATTTAAGGGAAACTGAGAAAGGAAGGATCACAGTTGAAATTATTAAAATTAAATAAGATAAACATCCACATTTTTACAGTGTTTAGTAGTAGCCAGCATGAATTAACAAATGCTTGACTGACAAACTACAAAATGAAGCTTAGATATACTTATTCAGCTTAAACCAAATAACACATAAAATTGAAAATATATCGGAAGAGTTTTATGAAATGATTTTCATATTCATTGGTTCTGTTATTGCAGTCTTTAAGGATTTACACTCATCAGAATTTTGGATCATCAGATTGAGGGGAAGGAGAGACAGGGAGAAGGATAAATCCAATGTGGTAAAATGTTACAATTTGGGGAATCTGAGTGAAAGGCACCTGAGAATTCTTTGTACTGTTGTAACTTTTTGGTAAGTCTGAAATTGTATCAGAATAAAAAGTTAAAAGAAAAAAAACCTTTGTAGATACTTTGCTTCAATTATTAGGAAACATAATAGTGGCAGGTATTAAACAGAAGAAAAGTAGCATACACAGTCTAGGAAAAGTGGAGTCAAATGATTATAATGTATCCTTTAGGGGTGGAGAAGGGCAGTTTTGGTCAGCTGAAGTGAATATTCTGGTTTCTTTTAAACGTGTATGCCTATGGTAAAAACCATGTGTAATGATAAGAATAACACACCCCTATTCTATAATAACCATACAATATAACAACTCTAATAACCAAGGAAACAGCATTGTAAAACCTGGCTGGTGTGGCTCAGTGGATTTAGCGCCAGCCTGCCAAACAAAAAGGCTGCTGGTTTGATTCCCAGTCAGAGCACATGCCTGGGTTGGAGGCCAAGTCCCTAGTTCAGAACCTGCAAAAGACAACTGATTATGCATATGGATGTTTCTCTCCCCCTTTCTCCCTCCCTTTCCCTCTCTCTAAAAACAAAGTAAAATAAAAATAATAGCACTTTTTCATAGTAAAGAATATATATTCCAACTACCAGACATAAGTATTCCAGTCCTCTTTAGAATTCCAGTCTTCCTTGCCATCAACAAACTGGCATTCTGGTTATCAGTGTCGGGTCTAGCTTACTTAATCATAGCACATGGGATACAAAACATCACCAAAACCATCAAAAGAAATACAGTGGAGCTTTTGAGTAAGTGTACTTTTTAAATGTTTCTGCTTTCTCAACTTTCATTCTTTCAGATTTCATGTTAGGTAGTGGAGTGTGCTTCAACAGAAATCTGTTGCTATTTTATAAAGATATCTTCCTAAATAACCTGTCTCTGCACTGGAGAAGGCCCCATCTCAGTATCATGGATTAGAAATTTATATAACCTGTGTGTTGGTGGAAAAATGGGTTCTGGGTTGGAGGTCAGTCTCAACTGACGCCACACTCTCACTCCCTGAAAACTGAGGAGGAGCAGTGTACACACTCTTTGTTACATATCCTTGCTGGAAAGATGATCTAAATAATACAAGATAGACATCCCTGAAAGAGGATTTATTTAGTTGACCTTAAAACAATTTCTAATGGAATAACACTACGGAATTTCAACTGTGTGGCCATAAAAAGGGGTATGGGAGATCCATATTGTTAATGAAGTTGCAGAATATGATTTGATCCGAAGGGACACAAACCAGATTTATTCAGTGGTTATCTCTGGAACACAGTGGGCTGGGAGAGGTTTTGAAGAGACTCAACCGTAATTATTGGGAGTTGTTTATAGTTTAACATATGTAGTCTTTTAAAATAGCTTGGCAACCAAATACTGAACGAAGCACTTCCTTTACATGAAGTACCAATGTCTCCGTTATTGAAAGGTAGATGGGCCCTGGCCAGTGTGGCTCAGCTGGTTAGAACGTTGTCTGGTAAACCAGGAAAAGGTCACTGGTTTGATCCCCAGTCAAGGCACACGCCTAGGCTGTGGGTTCAGTTCATGGCTGGAGCACATACAGGAGGCATCCCACTGACGTTTCTCTCTCTCCTCCATCCTCTCTCTCAGAAATTAATAAACATATCCTCAGGGGAGAATTTTGTTTTCTTTTTTTATTTTCTTTAAATTTTATTATCTCCAGAGAGGGGTAGGGAGAGAGACATCCATGTATGGTTGCCTTTCACCTGCCTCCAGCTGAGGACCTGGCTTACAACCTGGCTTACAACCTGGTTATGTGCCCTGGCTGGGAATCGAACCAGCGACCTTTGGGGTTCGCAGGCCGGTGTCTTAGCCACTGTGCCACCAGCCAGGGCCCTTTTTTTTTTTTTTTTTAAGGCAGATGGTACCTGTATACATTTTATTTAAAAAATAAATAAATGTGACAGAGGGGAGCAAAAAGGGGATGGATGTAATACAACAATAATAAAATTTTTATAAATAAATAAATAAATAAATGTGACAAAGTATTGTCCACCTTGTTTTGATTATGGAATGCTAATTGTCAAATTTTGAATTTCAAGGCAGTTATAAAGAATAGGTTTTCTAAAGCTTGTTTGGATTTTGGATCTAATTTCTATTTATTTTGTTTATGTAAGTACATATCACTCCTTTAAAAATTTTTTTTTTTACTTTATTTCTTTTTAGAGAGAGGGGAAGGGAGGGAGAAACAGAAGGGGAGAAACATCCATGTGTGGTTGCCTCTCACGTGCCCACAACTGGGGACCTGGCCTGCAACCCAAGCATCCCAACCTGCCCCGACTGGGAATCGAACCGGTGATGCTTTGATTCACAGGCCAGCCCTCAATCCACTGAGCCACAACAGGCAGGGCTCCTTTTTAAAATAAATTCTGGTATCACAAAGTTCATTTCCCACAGTGATCTTGTGAGCATCCTGGGTTTGTCAGAGCACACCAGAAAAAGGGAGGTGGACTGTCTCAGTGTTTCTATGTAACATTTTCTTACTAAGTCACTATAAATTTAAGATACTAAAGACAAATGTTCTAAGGCTTCTATGAAGTTAGCATTTGGGGAACTGTTGGTCCATTAGCAGCTTCATGCTTAAGATAGTGAGGAACCAGGAAAACAGCTCATCGATCCCTGAAACAAAGTGACTCCAGTAATAAAACACTGAGGAACACCCTTCAGGAAATATTGTGGTTAGCAGCCAGGAAGCTCGGAGGTTCTAAGTAGCCAAAATCAACATAGAAGGCTTTATGCCAGACTTTAGATTTGAGACAAGTCAGATTTTGAAAAGGGAAGAAAGCATTCCAAGTAAAGAATGTACAGAAACAATAGATTCATTAAAAACAAAATTTTAAACAAGCAGATAACCAGTAAATAAGTCTGGGGATGATTCTGTCATTGTAGCTTATGTTATAATAAGCTTTTAAAAAGAATAGCAATTGACAAGGGCAAATTACAAGTTGCATTTTTTTTTCATACTTTGTTCCAGAAAGTATTTAAGGCCTCTTTCATGAAAGCAGGTTTAAGATGCATTATTTGAAAATAAAACATAGCATGATCCCATTACACATTTGTGCACAAGAATGATAAACTGGCTATCGATGCCTATATAAGTGATTAATGTTAATACTAGTCCACACTAATTCTTGCATTTAAAAGTTTTCTGCAACATGCACGTTCTATGTAAAATCAAGGAAAAAGGATTTTTATAAGTGACTTAAGAGAGACAAAACTCTTCCGGTACTGAGCCCAGAATAGTTCCTCTATATAAACAATGTCCTTAACATCTCTAGAAGAAATCCACTACCAAGTTCTAAATCCATTCCTGAGCGTAAGCCAGGACCAAACACTGCTCCCAGAATTCAATCTCTGCTAGTCTAGGATTTTCAAGTAGCTTGAAGAAAAAAATGGAATAACACACACACACACACACACACACAGTGCGGCAATCCACCACAACTGTATTGAACCAATTTTTAAAACTTTTTCGGTATATTTTATTGATTATGCTGTTACAGTTGTCCCAAATTCTTTTCCCTTTGCCCCCCTCCACCCAAGCCCCCGTTCCCTTCCACAGTCCCACCCACTTAGTTCATGTCCATGGGTTGTGCATGTAAGTTCTCTGATTTCACCCTTTCCTCTATTATTCTTAACTTCTCCCTATCTTGTACCCACCAATTGTGCTTCTTAATCCCTGTACAATTTCCCCATTTTGTCTCTTTCCCCTTCACAGCTGATAACCCTCCCAATGATCCCCATACCTGTATTTCTGCTCCTATTCTGGTTTCTTACTTGGTTTGTGGTTTTTCTTTTTATTTCTTAAGTTCTGTTGTTGATAGTTGTGAATTTGTTGCCATTTTAATGTTCACAGTTTTAATCTTTTCTTAAATAAGTCCCTTTCACATTTCATATATAATAAAATAATAATAATAATAATAATGGCTTGGTGATGATAAACCCCATCCGCTTTACCTTGTCTGGGAAGCACTTTATCTGCCCTTCCATTCTAAATGATAGCTTTGCTGAAGAGTAGTCTTGGTAGGTCCTTGGTTTATATCCCTTTTAATATTTGCCAGTTTCTTCTTGCAAGGTTTCTTTTGAGAAATCAGCTGATAAGTCTTATAGGAACACCGCTGTAGGTAACTCTCTTCTCTTGCGGCTTTTAAGATTCTCTTTATCTTTAATCTTTGGCATTTTAATTATAATGTGTCTTGGTGTGGTCCTCTTTGGGTCTAGCTTTTTTGGGACTCTCTGTGCTTCCTGGACTTGTACATCTAGTTTCTTCACCAAATAAGGGAAGTTTTCCTTTATTATTATTTTTTTCACTCAAGTTTCCAATTTCTTCCTCTTCCTATTCTTTTTCTGGCATCCCTATGATTTGTATGTTGGCATGCTTAAAGTCATCCCAGAGGTGCCTAAGCCTCTCCTCATTAAAAAAATAAATAAATAAAATAACCTCTGGCTGGCTAAGGCACCAGCCAGCGAACCCAAAGGTCGCTGGTTCAATTCCCCAGTCAGGACACATAACCAGGTTGCAAGCCAGGTCCATAGCTGGAGGCAGGTGAAAGGCAACCATACATTTATGTTTCTCTTCCTCTCTTCCTCTCTCCCTTCCCCTCTCTCTGAAAAATAATAAAAATATAAAATATTTTTTTAATTAAAAATACATTTTTAAAAAAGATTTTATTCATTATTTTTAGAGAGAAGGGCAGGGAGGGAGTAGGAAAGGAAGAGAAACATCAATGTATGGTTGCCTTTTACCTGCCTTCAGCTGGGGACCTGGCTTGCAACCTGGTTATGTGTCCTGACTGGGGAATTGAACCAGGGTTCCGAGGCTGGTGCCTATCCGCTGAGCCACCAGCCAGGGCTTTTTTAAAGTTCTTTTTTCCACTTACTGTGTTGGTGGACTATTTCTTCCTTATGTTCCAAATCAGACTTGAATCCCATTCTCCTTCCCTTCACCATTGATTTTGTATTTTCCTTTGTTTCACTTGGCCTAGCCTTCATTTTTCCCTTCTGTGTTTACTGTACTCAAGCATACCTGTCCAGTCTATGGGCATCTGTATTATCATCATTTTAAACTGCATCTGTCAGGTTGGCTATTTATCACTTAGTTCAGCCACTGAGTCCTTAATTTGTCCCTTTTGAGTTATATTTCTGTTTCCTGATCTTGACACACTCCGGTGTGCTGTGTCTTGGGCAGAGCTGTCAC
The DNA here is from genome assembly GCA_004026585.1 of Noctilio leporinus. Lineage (NCBI taxonomy): Eukaryota > Metazoa > Chordata > Mammalia > Chiroptera > Noctilionidae > Noctilio > Noctilio leporinus. Next base: position 46,489 of record PVIW01006634.1, read on the forward strand.
ACCTGTTATATTGTAAGACCTGGCCCCACACAATTATGGTGGCAATATAGACTGCAGTCCATGTGCTGTACTTTACCCCCTCCCCGTGACTATCTGTAACTACCAATTTGTACTTTTTTTTTTTTTTTTTTTAGATCTATTTATTATTTTCAGAGAGCGGGGAAGGGGGAGAGGCAGATAGAGAGAGACATCAATGTATGGTTGCCTTTCACCTGCCTCCAGCTATGGCCCTGGCTGGAGACCCGGCTGGCAACCTGGTTATGTGCCCTGGCTGGGAATCGAACCAGTGACCTTTGGATTCACAGGCCGGCACCTTATCCACTGTGCCACCAGCCAGGGCCCCAATTTGTACATCTTAATCGCTTCACCTTTTTCTCACGGCCCCCCAACACCTCTCCCCTCTGACAACCAGTCCTACTCCCTGTGTCTGGGAGTCTGTTTTCAACCAACTGCTTTTTTGTCATTAGGAAGTGAGATGCCGATCAAGGGGATCTGTGGCCTGAAACCTGGGGGGCATATCTCCTGTCCTTAGAGCTGAGGAGGAACTACACCTGTTACTCCGGTATTAAAATGCAAGAGCCTGACGAGGAGGTCTGGTCATCAGGGGGTGAAGGAACGCACTGAAGAAGTTTCACGTCGGCTCCCGTGCAGACAGGTTAGTCAAGGCCCAGGGTTCTCCTTCACAGAGAGGCAGAATGAGTTGCCCTGCAATTTAGAGTTGTAGGCTCCAAGCAAAATAAATACTGGGGGAGTGCTTACAAAAATTATTTGGGTTTCAGAAACTTTAACTCTATCACTTACTTTGGTAGTTATCGAATTGAGGGTCAGTAATGAAACTATTCTCTGCATGTGAGCCTGCTTACCTTTCATGACTTTTTTTTTTTTTTTTTTTTTGGGGGGGGGCAGGTATCCAAAAATACTATTAAATCAATAAGCTATAGTTTTAAGAAGTAGGTGGGTGAAGCAAAATTTAAAACTATTGTATAATTATTTAATTTATGCACATTGTCCAAGAGCTAATTACTACTGTCCAAAGACCAGGGAACAATTAACAAGAGCCATAAACCATTTTACATGATTTCCACATTGGACTGAAAAATCACCAAATATATTTAGTTGTAAAGTTTTATAACAAATGATCTCGTATGTTGACCAAACTCATAAAACACATGACCAAATATCTCCTTTTAAGTGAAGTAGGCATTTCAGGGGGCTCTGAAGTTAACCTATTCACTAAGAGAGGGGCACCCATGTCTCAGGGACGCACACAGAAAGGGCCAGAAAGCCCGCTGGAGCAAGTCGGAGCCACAGGTAGGGGCTGAGTCTAGCCGGTCGGAACTGAGTGATGCCTTATTTAGGATGAAGAAAGGCTGATTTACCTGGCCGTGCCAGCTGAGGTCACGTCCAGTAAAAACGTAATCACTGAAGTGGAGAGACGGGGAATTTTAGGAAAGGTCGGGCCATGTCTCTCCCAGTCCCTGGTTCTTAGACCCGCACAGAGCTGCAGGGCTGGGCCACCACAACAGCGGGCGGCCAGCACATGTGCACGCAGGACCGAGTTCCAGCCAGGCTCCCTCAAAGCCAGGGCCGACCTCCCCCCACCCCCCTCCCTGCTCACAGTAAGCACCGTGTGCCTTGAGTCTGCACGAACAGGTGCTGTTTTGTTCCTGGAGATACTTAGATGTTCAGTCAGTCAAGTCAGTTTCACAATGTTTTAAAACTTATTAAGTAAAATCATTTTTCTCCCTTCTCTGCTATAAGCTACCATTAGCGTATGACCACAGCAAGATAAAAAATGTTTTTGAAAACAATTTCTGCCCTGGTGTGCGCCCCCTCTAACGCGCACACGCAGCCTGGGAGCGTCCCCGCAGCAAAGGTCCTCAGCAGGTGTGTCACTTGCTTTATTCAGTTGAGTGCCCCTCCCCCACAGGGCTAGAGCACTACTCTGCACGTTTCACTTGTCACAGTAAAGAAAAACCCCATCGTCCCCCAAATCCATGAACTCGCAGCACATCTCTCATTTGCAGCAGAAGGAGCAGCCCGGCCAGTCGGCCCCGCCGCCTCTCCTTCCTCTACCCAATTTCCTTCCTCTACCCTTTTTCCCCATTTCTTAAGGATCCCTAAGGTTTTCACATCTGCTCATTTTAAGAGCAACCTAGTGACCGGCACATGTTAATTTATATCTAAAACTAAAAATAAATAATGAGGGTCTTAAACAAGGACCTTCCCTAAGTAGGTCACACGGTAAGTCACAGATGTGGGTGCAGTGAGAGACTGTGAGACACCGGAACTGGCAGGTCCTCTCCCCTCCCTCCCGGAAGTCTCCTCCCAGCTCAGACAACTCAGTGGCATCAGAAAGGCCTCAGTGTGGACACGTCTTAAGTGAAAAACATGGGCAGTGACCAACAAACCAAGATGCCAGTGACATACTTGGTTTTTGATAAACAAAGACCGGGTGGCACACTGAATGGGAGCATGAAGCTAGAGGCTTCGTTTAAGTTGGTCACCAGACAACTTAACTTCGGAAAGAAGCCATGAGGGCTGGATCGGCCCTGAAACTGCGGCGAAGGATGGATCTTCTCCTGCCCCAAGTAAAACGGCAAATGCACCTCCAAGGTGGAGTTGTCAATAAGGGTTCCTCCAACTCAGGCAGGAAGCAGGGAAGCAGGAGGCAAACCAGTATCAATTCAAACAGGCCCTCACAAAAGAGAAAACTGTTGGGAGGCCTTATTAAAAAAAAAAAAAGAAAAAAAAAGATGGGCAAAGAGAGGAGACAGGGCAACGGCCTTTGGCCTTCAGGGGAAAGTCCATTAAGATGGTTTGAGGTTCTCAGCTCAGAGTTCAGCCTCCATCCACCAACCGCCGCACCAGACCGATCCCCGAGCAGTCTCCGAGAGAGTCCATTCTGTTCCTCCCAACTTAGCTAAGTTGAGCACCCAACACACATCCCCCACCCCCGCCCCCATCCCCGTCCCATCCAGCTGGAGCTTCGCGGACCCTCGCCCTTCGACGGGCTCTGCTCCCCGGCAGTGGGTCCTGGGCTTTACCGCCAGGCGCGGTTCAGGAGCTTCACCTGTGCCAGTCTCTTCGTGATCATGGTGGCAAAAACTAGGCCAAAGAGGACACTGCTGATTAACACGTAGTCATAGTCATCCTTCAGGACATCAAACTGTTTGGATGGGTAGACTCGGGTTTGGTAAATGTCCAGGCCGTAGGCCACAACCTGGGAGGCAGAGAGAGTGAGAAGTAGGTAGGAAAGGCAGCTGGGGATCCCGCACACGTCAAACTCGGGGAGGAAAGGAAGGGGAATCCTCAGCAGTTTGCCCAAGGGTGACGCCAAGAGCAGCTGTCCCGCAGGGAGGCGTTGGAGACGGGGCACAGGTGCCTGTGGCCTCTACTCACCAAACAAGTAGACTCCAGGCCTGAGGGAGCCGTGTAGATCCCTCGCATTCGGGCCACTGTCTGGTTATAGTTGATGAATCGCTCCGCGTGTATCTGCACATCTGGAGAATACGGGATTAGGTTCTCCTCCCTGCAAAACATCAGCCGCTGCTGCAAGGGGATCCCTTGGCTGCCCTTTCGGAGTCCTGAGAGCGTTCCTGGCCACATGTCTAGCCTCAAATCTGCCTTCAAAGTTTACCAGGTGGTTACAAATTTAGCAGCTAAATATTAGGAAGGCTACGAGAAAGCAAGCTGTGTGGAGACTCAGACTATGATCTGGATTCCTACCTGGTTCTAACTCTAAAAACAAGTAACATACAACCAGTATTACACACCAGGGCAGTAAAGTTGTAGCCATTTTAAAATCAAACCATTGAGCTCTGGCTGGTGTGTCTCAGTGGATTGAGCACCAGCCTGCGAACCAAAGGGTCACCAGTTCAATTCCCGGTCAGGGCACATGCATGGGTTGCAGGCCAGGTTCTCAGATGAGGGTGCATGAGAGGCAACCACACGTTGATGTTTCTTTCTCTCACTTTCTCTCTCTCTAAAAATACATAAATAGGCCCCGGCTGGTGGCTCAGTGGATAGGCTCCAGCCTGCGAACCCAAAGGTTGCTGGTTTGATTCCCAGCCAGGGCACATAACCAGCCAGATTTCCAGCCAGGTCTCCAGTCAGATCCATAGCTGGAGGCAGGTGAAAGGCAACCATACATTGATCTCTCTCTCTCTCTCTCTCTCTGAAAATAATAAATAAAAATATGTAAGTAAAATCTTTCTAAAAATAAATAAATGAAGCCATTGAGCCACTAGGCCACTTCCTGGTCTTTACTCCAGAGTGCTGTTTACACTCCACCCGAAACTACTGTCAGCCCTGTCTCTTCCCCAGTTTTGTCCTCTCCTAGCCTCCCCAACCCTAGCATTTTCACGCTCATTCCCTCCTCAGCCCCAAACAACACTCCTCTCTTTTCCTCATATGCAGAGATGGATCTACGTCTCACACTCTAAGGGAAGAGAAATCAAGACGGAGGTGAGAAAGTGCAAGAATGATGGCTGGAATTACTGAAATTAATACTAAAAGTGACCAGCTATTATTGACTTCCCTGGGTGACCCAGCCCCATTACCTCCCTGACCTCATTCCCGCCCCCCAATCCCCCAGCTGCTCAGCCCCACTGGCCTCCCACCCCGCCTCACACTCACTGGACGGGACCTTAGGGCGTCTGCACTGGCTCTTGCCTCTGCCCGAGAAGCTCCTCTCAGGTCTCCGTAAGGCCAGCTTCTGTCCTCTGCCAGGTCTTTATCAAAAGTCGCTGTTCCAGAGGGGCTTTCCCTGCCGCCCTCTCAAAGTTGAAACACACACACCCCTTCATAGTCCCTGTCCCTTTTTTGCTTTTTTTCTCCTCAGAACTACAAGTAGCTAACAGTTTATCTTATTTATTGTCCATCAGCCCAGCCCATGAGGGCAGCCGCATTTGTCAGACGTGTTCACTGCCACATTCCTAACCCCCAGCTCAGCAGGACAGCACGGGCCAGACAGAGGACCAAACCGGATCAATAGGTTACATTCCTTAGGGTCTGAGCCTTCACAGTGGTCGCAGGGGGCTCACCTGCTTTGTTCTGTGGGGATCTCAGGCCGGCGTGGATCCAGCAAGGCCTTGGGAAGGGAAAGGATGGCTCCGGAAGGCAGTCCGACTGCGCAGAAAGAAGTCAAAGTGAATGTTCACGCTGGTCAACTCCAGGTGATGGCTACTTAGAAAAATGTCATTATCACAGAAATTTAGAATTTGAGCTTAAAACAACAACGAGAGGATCAGCGAGGCTCCATTAGATGTTCGGAAACAATAATCATACGCTTGGGTGGCCAAGCCAGAGGGAGGAACTCTTCCTGCTGAAGTAAAGCCTCCTTGCTAAGCTTCCCTCATGGTGACCGGGCTCAGCTCTGTCCCGCAGCGCGGCCACCCGAGGGAACCCAGCCCCCCGAGGGAACCCCCCAGAGACCCTCTCCCGCCACTCACTAAGCAGGTGCCGGCTGGTGATGCCCCGCTCCGTGATGGTGGCCTCCATGGCACTGATGGAGGAGGGGAAGATGTAGGACTGCTGGAGGACCTGGGGCAGCTGGGGCCGGTCCAGGGAGCTGAAGGCGGTGGCGTTGTACTGCTCAGTGCCCTCGTACAGCTCCAGCACAGTGAACTCGTTGCGCCGGGCCTTGGTGTTCCAGTACTGGTACTGTGGGAGGACAGGGGCGGCTGGGGACTCGGCCACCGGTCCAATGAGCTAGGCACCCGGGAAGGAAAGAACTACCCAGTACCCTGGTTTTCTTCCTTGGTAACAAGTTTACTAGTTTTCAGAGCAGTCTTCTCTAGGCTACCCTAAGAGCACCACAAGAACAGAGCCCTGGCTGGTTGGCTCAGTGGACTGAATGCCGGCCTGTGAACCAAAGGGTCACCAGTTCAGTTGCCAACGGGGGCACATGCCTGGGTTGCAGGCCAGGTCCCCAGTTGGGGGCATGTCGGAGGCAACCACATACTGATGTTTGTCTCCTTCCCTTTCTCCCACTCTTTCCCCCTCTCTAAATAAATCAAATCTTACAAAAAACACAATTAGAAAAAAATTGAGACAAAGAATTCTCAAGATTCTTGAAAGTCAAACTAATCATAGCTAACATTTGACTGCTTTTTACATGTCAGGCTTGTTCTAAGCTAGACGAGCAATGACTCTTATTATTCCTATTTCAAAAATGACACAAAAAAGGAGCTTAGATAACTAGGTCAAGTCAAGGCTGTATGGTCAGGAGAGCTGGGATCAAACCTAGGCCGTCTGACGCCCGCGCCCAACCCTTAACCAGCCCTCTGGGCTTCCAGCCAGGGATGGGATCCTACGAAAACACAGAGCAGCCACTGGCTTCTGGGGCAACAGGCAACGAGGGAATGGAGACCCGGGGGGTGCACGGCGGGTGATGCAGTTCATCTGCGCTCCTCACCACCACCCAGTTCTCCGAGTGCACGATGTGGACGGGGCCCTTGGCCTTCCTCTGCACGGAGGAGTGGATGATGCGCCCGGTGACGCCGTCCACGAGGAAGATGCCGATGAAGGTGCGCTCGTGGTGCACATCCGCACTCTCGGTCACCACGGCCAGCAGGTTGGGGTTCAGGCTCTGGGGAGGAGGACAAGAACCCCCCTCAGAACCGGGGACTCCACCCCGCTGTGAGCCCTGGGCAGTGAGGCCGGCCTGGCGCTCGCTGGCCTGGCGGAGGAATCTGGTTTTCCAGCTGGAAGTTCTCTGTTTAAAGGTGGTTGTCGCTGCGCTCATTTGGCGTCTGCTGGGTGCTGCAGCCATGCCACGTGCTTTGCCTGCCTCATTTCCCTGAATCCGTAAACAACCTCGCAAAGTAGCAATTATTCCCTTTTCATAGGTGAAATGTCTTCAAGTAGGTAAGTCTCCTGCTCAAGTCGCAGACAGAGCAACTGGTCACTCGAGATGCAATCTCGGCCCGCCCACCTCCTGGCCTAGGACATGGCTCCAGCCACGCTGCTTCCCTCCCCCAGCTTCTTCCCTATCGCTATCAACAGAGGAGTCTCGGTTCTCACCTCCCCCGACCTACTAGCACCATGTGACACAGGGGATCGCTCCCACCTCGAAACACTTTCTCCACCGGGTGTCCAGGACATCCGCTCCCTGGTTTCCCTTCTGCCTTACGGGCCACACCCTCTCAGTCTTTTCTGCGGTTCTCCGGGAGGCTCCATCTGTACTCACTCTCATGGGGAGCGCAGCACCAGCTCATGGTTTTCACACCATCTGCAGTGCTGGCAGCGCCCAGCTTGACGTATCCGGCCAGGCCTCTCCCTGACTCACCCGACAGGCTGCCTGCTCGGTATCCCTCCTTAGATGTCTCATCTCAAACTTGGCACGCCCCACGCTGAATTCCCCTTCCACCACTGCTAAACCTGCTTCCCCTCAGGGCTCCCGGGTGTCGCCTCTTAAACCTGGAACCTCTGAGGCATCTAACCCTTTCTCTCCCACACTCACCCGTAGCCATCAGCGTATCCCGCTGGCTCCACCCTGAAAGGACCCAGACCAGATCCTTTACTACCTCCCCAACCCACCCAGCTTAAGCCACCATCAACTCGCCATCTTAGCGATCTGCCTGCTTGCCTCCCTGGCCCGTGACAGTCTAGATGCAACACAGCCGGCCAAGGGAGCCTGTTCCACCTGTCATTTCAGTCCCTCATGGGCTCCCAGCCCCCCAGCGGCAACTTCTCTCATGCAAGAGGCCGGAGTGAGAGAAGTGATCTGGTCCTGTCACCTCTGGGCCTCAGCAACCTGGACTTTCCTCCTCAAAGACCCCATTCTAGGCACACTATCCATCCTCCTTGCTGTTTCTAGAACACTCCAGGCATGCTCTGGCTTTCCTGTCCAGAAGGCTCTTCCCCGGTGTCCTGACTCACCTCTTCACTCCTTCAAGTTTCACCCAGGTGTCACTTCCTCCATGAGACCCGCCCTAACCACCCTAATTTAAATGTATCCCCTTCCAACCTCATGCTCTCTTTCGTATTATTCTGTAGAACTGCTCACCCTCCAATGTGCTATCTAATTGACCCATTTGTTTCCTTTCCAAATGCAGTGGGGGCCTCACGTGGATAGGAAACGTCTGTCTTGTTCACTGGTGTTTCCTGGTGTCTACGGAGTACCTGGCACCCAGCTGGCACGCAAAAAACCGTAAAGCCACTCTACCTTAAACCCATGGCCACAAGCTAGCCATGAGGAAAACATCGGACAAAGCAAAATTGAGAGACATTCTACAGAACACCTGACTAGCACTCTTCAAAACTATCGAGGTCATGAAAAACAAGGCAGGACTAAAACCTGTCAAGGACCTGAGGGAACTAAAGAGGCCTGACAACTAGATGCAACGTGGGGCCGTGGGTTAGGTCCTGGGAAAAGTGGAAAAGCTGGCATTTAGTTAACAGTGTTTCACCCACATGGGTGTCTTACTTTAGAAAGATGTACCAAGGCCCTAGGGACAACCACAGAAGGGTACATGGGATGCTATGTACTATCTTTGTAGCTTTTCTATTAAGTCTAAAATTAAGCCAAAAATGAATTAAAAAAAAAACGACTAACCTAAAATGTTGCATAATGAATACGACTCTATAAAGAGTCCTGTTCTTGCCCTGGCTGGTGGCACAGTGGATAGGGTGCGGGCCTGTGAACCCAAAGGTCACTGGTTCAATTCCCAGCCAGGGCACATAACCAGGTTGCAAGCCAGGTCTCCAGCCAGGTCCGTGGCTGGAGGCAGGTGAAAGGCAACCACACATTGATGCTTCTCTCCCTCTCTGCCTCTCTCTGAAAAATAATAAAAATTTTAAAAAAATTCTCTCTGTGTGGTTCAAAGCCTCTCTTGTACTTGAAGTTGACAGCCAAGACCATATTGCAAAAAAAAAAAAAAAAAAACCAACAGAGTCCTATTCTTATTAGGCTTTCACGCACACACAACACAAAACCCCTAAGTATCTAGTATATTTTACCTCACACGAATGAAGTTACACAATAACTTTTCTTCTAATACAAATCAAAATGTGCTTTAGAATATGTATTGTTTTGGTCAATCTGAAGTAAAATTGACTGTGGCCACACAAAAGGCACCATCAATATTGTCCATGTTGACGGCACTAAAGATAACGTTAACTGCGTGGGAGACACCATTCTACTCCCGTTACCTATTATTGTTGACCTTCAAAATAATCCTGTGATGCAGACGCTACTACCTGCGTTCCGCTAGTAAAAGCGAGTTCGGGAGGCCTGAGCAAACGGCCCTCGATGAGCAGTCAGTCAGCGTCTGACCCTGGACAGGAGGCCCTGGCTCCGCCTCACGCCTGGCAAAGCAGCTCCTCCTGAGTCCCTGCGTTCGCTGCGTCTCCTTCACTGACTCGGCCTCTGCTGCGCCAGAGGCTGTGATTAATGTCCATCGCACAACTGCACTCGTCACCTCTCCATCTCCCACCCTTTGCTACTAAGCCGAGTACTGGGTCAGAGACGGGTTTCTGAGGGTCCGCTGAGGTTTGACCAGAGAATTCTGTCCGTGCTGGCACTAATTTTAGCCACAGCCAACACCCACTGGGTAGCAGCCATGGGCCAGGCTCCAGGCTAAGCCTGAGTCTCTCCTGTGACCTCACGACCACACTAGAAGGGCACAACACACCCATGTCACAGGCACTGAGTTAGGCCCAAAGTAGTAAACGATTCACTCGAGGTCATGCACCTACCAATTTCTAGAGCCAGAATGCAAACCCTGCTCTTCTGCTTTGCGCCAGATGGCCGAGCCATACCTTGTAGAGCACGCTGCGGTCCCCCATCACACGGCCCTGGGAGTGGACGTGCTCACTGCTGCGTTTCCCCTTCACCATCACGATGCGCTGCACCTCTGGGGGGATGGTCAGCTCCCAGCTCAGCTCGGTGGCGAGATCCTAAAGCAAAGGCAGAACAGCGCCCCTTTAATCAGGAGGGTGCACCAGACCTGAGACGCACATCCTACAGTTCATTACTTGCTGCCTTTGTGCTGAAAGAAAACAGCACTAAGGACCTGGCTTGGGAAGACATTTTACAACTCATTCAGTTTGATTTTAAAAGATACTAAAGCCACCAAGAAAGAAGAGGATTATTCAACAGCATCCCGTTCTAGTTTCTTTTTTTATTTCATTATTTTTAGAAAGAGGGGAAGGGAGAGAGGCAGAGAGGGAGAGAGACATCAATGTATGGTTGCCTTTCACCTGCCTCCAGCCACAGACCTGACTGGAGACCTGGTTTGCAACCTGGTTATGTGCCCTGGCTGGGGAATCGAACCTGCAACCTTTGGTTTGCAGGCCGGCACCTTATCCACTGTGCTACCAGCCAGGGTTTTTTGTTTTTGTTTTCTAAACAATCTTATTTTATTTATTTCAGAGAGAGGGAAAGAGAGAGACAAACAGCAATGTGCTAGATAAACACTGACTGGATAAACACACCCCCAGCTGAGGACCCGGCCTGCAACTCAGACTGAGAATCATACTGGGGACCCTTTGGTTTGCAGGCCGGCACTCACCCCACTGAGCCACACCAGCCAGGGCAGCATCCCATTGTTTACCTGAGTAGCATGTATCCAAAGACATTTACCACTTATTACTAAAATTGTAGAATCCATATACTGGAGCAGCAGTGAATGACTGAGCTAGCAGGGACCTCAAAACATTATAGGACATGTTCCTTATAATCATAGGAAACCACTAAGCAAAGATGTACAGTTAGCTGTTATTCTAGGGGGCGGGGAAGGGACCAAGGGTCTTCTGGGATGCCAGTGCCATTCTGCTTCCTGACCTGATGGCTTTGCACGCAAATGTTCCTGTCTTGAACATTTCTGGAGTTTTTCCTCATTATAACACTTAAATGAAGATGGTTCAACAAAACAATGAAGTGGGAAAATTAGGTTTCCTATTAGTGAGTACAGGTCAAGAGCAATTCACTAGGAAACGTCTATGCATCACGGCACGTGTGGCCACATGGCTGCTCCCGCAGAGCTGTCAGTACAGAGAGGACAGGAGAGCTGCGCAGGCCTGCCGTCCGGGAAAGCAGCTGGAAACAGGGCTGAGACGGTCCATTCACACTTTGCTTATGACTTCCGTGTCAATTTGATCTTGTGCCATGGAACACTCCCCCAGAGAGGAAGGTCACCGGGAACTCACACAGAGCTCAAAGGCGGAGGGACACCCTTGGTCTAGGCCCCGGGTGTGCTCTGCCTCCTTTTTCTGCCCTTGGTCACTGCTTTCTCCGGTGGCATCCACAGGACACCCTGATTCATGACACCTGCACCCGGTTTGTTCCCCTGTACCCACAACAAACGGTCTCTTTCAGGGTCTTTTTATCAACTTGGAAGGGCAATGTTTTTCACCCACAAGGGTAAAGAACATACTTTCTGCGTAGACCACTCCCTATGCTATTTATGTAAAAGGCTGGCAGTTACAAATTTTCAGAAAAGGGCATTTACCATGTGCCAGGCATTGCTCTATGTGATTCACATGTACAAGTTCCCTCACAATAGCCCTACGAGGTAGATGCTATTATCTTATTTCGCCGACAAGAAAACAAGGCTACAGAAATCATATGCCCAAGGTCACAAAGTGAGTGGGCAAGGTCTAGACTAGAATGCCTCTCCAAAGGCCCTACAGGCAGGAGGGCCGTCTGATGAGTACACACCATCAATTATACTCCTCGACACAGTCCTGCTATCGGCACCAAGACCAGGGGCTCACAGGGCTGGACTCCACAGCAGCAGCTACTGCTGTTTGCAAGGGCTGGACTCAAATGTCAGGATCAGAGCAAATCAATCCCATTTCTAAAAATACAATTCAAAGCCCACATTCCGTCAAGATAAGTAACATCGTGTAGGTAAATAACATCATCTCCACGTAGGAAGTACTTTTAGTCAACCTCCACTCCCACCCTCCAAAGTGGAGGAAAAGGTTCTTCTCTTTGCTGCAGAAAGGAACGCAGAATGAAGAGACTTCGTCCCGTGTTCACTGGTCCTTTCCCGGCAGCGAGAACCATGCTGCCATGCACAGCTGCTCGGGAAACATGAAAAGGACTTTATGCCCCAGCCAGGAGCTCAGCTGGTTAGAGCATTGTCCGGATACACCAAGGTTGCGGGTTTGACCCCTGGTCAGGGCACATACAAGACTCAGCTAATAAATGCCAATTAAGTAGAATGATAAATTAATGTTTCTCTCTCTCTCTTTCTAAAATAAAGATCAACAAAAGCGAAGTAAAAGGAAATGGCTCCGATCAGACATCAGGACTGTGCTGATCTACATTTACAACAGAACTCACTTCTTAGCACACATCTGTCCCACAAAGGTGCTGGCAGGAGGCCCCTTCCCTACCTTCCGGAGTCGATATCCACACAGCCGTCCCTGTTCTGCATCCACCAGGTAGAAAAAGATGGAAGAGGCCAGCTCATGTAGCTGTCGCAAGACGTTCCGAGTGGCTGGGAAAGCTGTGACCTTGACCACCCCAGAGAGCCCAAGAAAAGTTAAAAGGTTAGGAGTCTCAGCTGTTTCTCAGTACTCATTACTATTTCCCATCAAAAAGAGCCATAATAAAACAGAAAATCTTAAAAAGTATTAGCCTACTAAACTCAGGGCTTAAATTTAGTTCCATTGAGACCCCGAGTTTTCACAAGCACAGGAAGAATACTGAAGTCACCTGGAGACATGCTTCAGGCCTGAACATGTGCTGGCTGCAGACAGCTCCCAGCTCTGGTTCGCCGGCTGCTGCCTGACTGCTCCCCCCACACGTAATCCTACCGGAACCTTCTCCAGCCCCTCTGCAGATGCCGTACCTTGTACTCATCGTCTATCAACAGCAGCACCTTGGCATAGTCTTGATCCATGATGGGGAGAAGCAAGGACTGCAAGATGGGGCGCTTCAGCACTGGGGGAGCCACCTGGCTCCACTTCCCGAAAATGGGATTGAAGACGTAGAGTGAACTCGCTCCTGTCTCCTGAAACGGACAGACAGCCAGGTTCCACCGACATGGAAAACAGGTAGATCCTAGGAGGAGGTCTGGAGAGCAGGGACTTCAGCTCTCCAGACCTCAGGCTGGATTCCTCCATCTTCTCCCTCTTTGTGGAAAACAGTCTTGGCTTGAAGGTGAAGGACCCCAGGCTAACGTGGCACAAGGAAAATCGGCTTCCTCTTGGCCCCAAAGCTAACCAAGGAGCAGACAGGCTGAGGGGCAACTAAAATGGTCGAGAGCCAATTCAGCAGCCCCAGGGCAGCCATTCCAGCACACCGCTTCCCAGGCCCCTCCTAACAGCACCAGAAAGAACCCACAAAAGCCCAACTCCGGGAGCAGAGCTGCAAACAGCTTGTGTCCTGCTCCTGCTCTCGCCCAGAGACGAGAAGGGCCCCTCAGCCAGCAGCAGCCGCCTGTCTGGGGAGAAGGCGGCTGGCTCCCGACAGACCGTCACGCCCACCTTCCCGACAGCTCCACTGCAGCCCTACAGGTCCCTCCCCTCAGGACAGGACAGCAAGGAACAGGGCGCTCTCCCCTGAATGCCGGTCTTTGACTCTCACACAGCAATAAAGGCCTAGGAGAAATTTCAGTCACAGACACCAAGAGGCCACATCGCTTTGGTTCAGACCCGAGGGGGCCTCACCTTGTCCTTTATCAGCAGGGTGCACTGTGGGGGGTGCGGGAAGTGAGCGGTGGTTCTCTGCACCATCAGCTTAAAGGAGGAGTCTGGCTTGACGTGGGGGAGGTACTGTCTCCACAGTATAGTGCCGGAGCTGCTTTCAATGCCAAAAAGCTGAAAGAAACAAAGAGCCGGCTAACTAGCAGAAAGACAACCCAGAGAACTGATTCTACCCATGACAATTAAAAGTGCGCGCCCCCCCCCCCCGCCCCCAGCCAAGACAAGCCTGAAAGGTGGGGTACCCAGGCTCAGCCCCTCACCTTGCCCGAGGCCGTCACCATCACCATCATCTTCTGCAGGTTGAACTCATCTCTGGCCAGGGTGTCAATGTTGATCTCATTCTTTATCTGACTTCGGGGCTTCCGAGCATCGTAAAACATTTTCCAGAGGTGGGAAGTCCACGCCTGCAGCAGGATGAGCTGGGACGACAGGCGTTTTAGGAACATCCCCAGCAAGCCATCTGGGGTCAAGGGAAAGGGGGCGCAGCTGAGGCAGGTGTTTCCAGAAAGGGAAACCTAACCAGGAGTCACTCTCTCCTGCGGCTCCGTCCCCCAGGCTGCATGCCCTGCGTCTGACCGAACACTCACACTCAGCCAGGCAGGAGCTTCCAAACCTACTTGGCTCACGGTACTTCGCCTGCCTGGGATCTTGGAATAGGGGACTAAGGGGCCGGGGGTCAGCCATGCAGGGTGCAGTCACGCTGCGAACATCTCCACCACAGCCCCACATCCAGAACGGCCGGAGAAGGGCTCTGGGTGCCATGAGGCCAGAAGAAAGAGGGATGCGGGGTGCAGGGGTGCATATCCTGGACAGGTACTCCCACTTCCCACTGCTTCACACCTGCTGTCAACTGTTTAACCTGCACCCAGTCCCCAGGGCTTTCACTCCTGTCCCCCAACTCCACCTACGACACCACAGCCTTCTCTGCTCCGCAGGCAGATGTGGTCATGAAGCGAGGTGGCGTGGTAAAGACTCTGGAGTCTGGCAGCCCTGAATAAAATCGCAACCCCACTGCTTACTAACTCGGTGACTGCGGGAAGTGAGCTGGACCTTCCGGCCATTGTCATGGCGTGTACCTCACCGACTGGGCTGCTGCAGACGACCCCACATGGTGCACACACACGGTTTCACACGGTGCGGGGCCCATGGGAAGTGCCCACCGGGAAGAAGGGGTGCCCTTTCCTACGTCACTTCCTTCAGCTCAGGGAAAAGAAGGGGAGGCAAACGGACACACACTCCACGCACCATGGCATACGCTTTGCTGATGCGAGTCATGAAAAACCAAGAGTGAACCGAAAGCTAGTTACGTGGGCAGGCAACAAGCAACGAGGCGGCAGCACGCGGCAGGTTTTACCTTGAATCGCTGGATCCAGGCAGCAAAAATAAACAGTAAAGTTGAATTAATCCTCGGCTTAAGAAAATCCGCAGTGCCCACCAGGGTGCCTGGCCCAGAGTAGGCCCTCAAAAATATCTGGGGGCCGTGCGATGACGGGACAGCGGTGGGGGGCAGGAGTGAATCAGAGTGGGGGACCCAGTCCACCCTGGGACTGGGACACTGGCCGGCCTCGGAGGGCATGGGCCACAGTCAATGGGTCACTTGTCCTCTCTAGAAACGTGCAGCTGTTGCTCTGCAGACGACAGGTACGCGGCGCCTGACAACCGAGGCGCTCAAACAACAGTAGCTACTCCTACACTAAACGAAGTCTCGTCCTCAGGCCCTTCCCTGGAGGGAGTCATGGGTGACACCTGTCAGACATGAACCACGGCCACGAAGCACTGCAAGGGGCCTCAGAGCTGGTTCGGCACAGACCGTGCGTGGCTGGGGGCCCGCTCCCACAGCCCCCATGCCGGGCCCCAGGGCTCCTACCTGCCTTCTTGCCAAACTCTCCTTCCAGCTCGGCCTGCGCGCCCGTCAGGGGCAGGTCCACCATCTCCAGGCACACCACCTCTGCCAGAGACTCCTCCCGGCTCCACAGCACCACCTTCCCGGCTAGAGAAAGCAGAGCCGCAAAGCTAGGCCCGCCTTCCCCGACCCCCACCTCCCAACGGGGCCCTTTTGGGGGCTCAGGGTTCCCTGCAGCTCTTGTGTAGAAACAGCAAAATGACAGAGCAAGGGGCTAGATTCAACAGGTCAGGTGCGAAAAGTGCTGTCCCAACCAGGAAGGATACAGACTTACTCAAAAGCAGGTGACACACGTCTGGAAGAAATATCCAGGCACGCTCTATGGGAATCTTTTCCAGAAGCTGCCCACCACCCAACAGAGGCTGAGGCAACTAGTGGGCAGGCCGCTCACCCAGCTGCTGCAAGAAGAGGAGCAGGTGGTCCTCCGTCTGCACCAACGCCCGGTAGCCCACAGAATCGTCCTTCTTTAAGAACACCTGGATGTACAGCTGCAAGCAAGGAGTCAAGACCGCTGCAGTCCACACGCCTCTCAGCGCACCGGACCCCAGGATTCAGTCTCAGGTGTGGCTAGCAGGCCAAGGCCCTTATGTGATGTCTCAACAACACGGCTATTACCGCACTCCAGTAAGGTAACATACGTTCTTAGGAGCCAACACAACGGTGGCTCGGGCTCAGACCTCCCCGTGGAGGACACCTGAGGACCTCTCAGGTGCCACATCATTTACCAGTCACACCCCACGGAGTGAGCTACCGGCCAGGATTAGACGCCCCGTTTTAGAAACAAAAAGCCCCAGCCGAGAGGCCGAGAAATACAACGAAATGGGGACAAGGGCGGCACCAGGCAGCCATCGGGATGCCAGCAGCAGGATCAGCGACCTCTGACTAGCTCTTTGGTTCAGAATAAGGTCCTGAATCTCCATCGCACTTCCATTGTTTGTGATAACCACCTCGAGAGACACGTGGAAAGGTTCAATCGACTAGCGCACGCAGGAAAAGCTTAGTGTGGCATCTGGCACAGTGACGACTTGGAATAAATGGTACATGCTTATACTGTCACTCACAGAGACTCACGACAGGCCAGCTGCTCAGGAAGAACGAACTGGACCCATATCCAGAGAGCTCTAACCGGGACCCGTGGCTATGACCCAGCCCTGAGCAAAGGCAGCCTCGCGCTGAGACGCCCTCAGGACACCCCCGGAAGACAAAGGCGCCCACTCACCCGCTCTGGCCGAGTGCCGTTCTGCTCCAGGCTGAAGGTGATCGTGGTGTCCAGCAGCCGCCGACCTGTCTCCACTAAGTAGAGGTTAATGGTGTAGGTCTGGTTGAAGCAAGCCGGGGAGTCCTAGGGGAACAGACGGCACAGCTCAACTAGCGGGATCCCCCAGAGCAAAGTCCCCGAAGGAGGGCCAAGAATGAGGCGCAAGTCCTAGAAAAGGACCCGGGCCAAGAGAGGACATGTATGCAAAGGAAAATAAAGGAGAAAGGAATCCTGAGGCAGAAATTAGACGCCTGAGTAAATAGGTAAAGTCGCAACCACTGTGCCTGTCCCGAGGAAGCCAGCCATGGTAGCAGCGATTTCCCAAAGGGGCGAAACCACCAGCAGAGAGACAACCCCCCGGAAAAGCTTAGGGGAAGGAGCCACAGCAGGGGCTGCCCTCCAGCCAGGGCCCCACGTGTGCTCCGGGGCAAGTACACGGATTCAAACTCAGCCGCATCAGCCGGGATCCCAAGAGAAATGGGGAAACAAAGGCCCGGGGAAGAAAGTGATTAGGAACAGATATTAGATATACCACTTAGTTTTCCAACTGATTAAGACCAAGGGAAATATCGTTTACACAACTCGGGCCACTCCGAGTCTGGAAACGCCAGGAGGCCTACTAGGGCCCGGTGCACCCCCCACTTCACTGCGTGACCGCCCGTCTCCCGGTCTGGGCACACTGCCCACACCACCCTGCCTGGGCACCAGACTTCTCCGGAAAGCTCCCTGCTGGCCCATCTTCTGAACTGCTAGGTTTCTGCTAGCGAAAAGAGAGGGGCGGAGGGAGAAAACTGAGCCCAAGCGTCACTTCTCAGTCCCCCGAATGAAGCTTTCACCTCTGTCTTCTGAGCACCTGGGGAACGCACACCTCAATTTCTCATCCCTGTCCACAAAGCCTACACAACCCTTAACGGTCCCAGATGAAAGGGAGGTGGTACTAATAGGGTTCCACTCCTGGGGGCCACGGGGGGCACAGAAAGCTCTACAGATGAAGTGAGAACTTGGTTCTGGCCAGCCCCCTGCCCCCTGGGCTCAAAGTGACCAGGAGAATATGCCCAGACTTTGGTTCCCTTGCTCCTGGCGAGGACGAGGAGGGGAACCCCCAGTGCCGACTGTCATGTGCGACACTCACCGCTTCATTCCGGCAGGTCATGACGGCAGCCACCGTCTTCTCCCCAGTGGTGGCAAAGCTCACGAGGGCAGCCTGGGGAAAAGCAGGGTGTCAGTTCCCAAACGGGCCTTTACTAGCAGCAGCATTCCAGGGGGTTACCTCCCCAGGGAGGCCCCTTGGCCCGGAGCTGAACGTACTCCCAACTTCGGAGCCCAACGGCCAGGCATGGAGAGCAGGGGAAGGGCTGGCTGCATCCAGGTTGGAAACAGGCCCGTCCCTTCCCTCCAGCAGAGGCCCCGGTCAGTCCTCAATCCCACGCTGCTCTTGGGGCCTACGGGAAGCTCTAATTAACATCCCTGCTTTCTTGTGGGCTAAAGGAGAGTGCCAATTTCACCCTGAAGATCCTTTATCCATAACTCCGAGAAGACGAAGTATCTCATTTCTGCTCGAAGGTTAACCCTCAAAAGCCGCCCATGGAAAGGTGCCTTCTATCTTGAGCCAACGCTGCCAGCCTCAGAGGCAGGGATTTCCTGTCTTGGCTAGTCCTCCTGGATCCGAGCAAACCATGAGGCCTGCAGGTACCTGTGGGAAGTTCTTGAGGAGACTCAGGACCCCGTGGTGGTGGTGCAGCAGAGCATAGTGGCTTGGGGACAACTGCAGGAAGAACTGGGCCCGAGAAGGATCCACTGGGTTGGGCTGTGTGGGCAGGACCTGGGGTTGAAATCCACTTGCAAACTCTAAGTCAAAAGGCTGTAAGGCAAGAAGAGGGTTAAGGTTAAAGGCCAAGCAGTCTGTCTTCCACCCCCAGCGTGCATCCTCTGCCCCACTTGGCCAGGGTAGGCGGCTCCAGAAGCTCCCATTCAGGTTCTCCGAAGAGCAGGGCAGCCCATTCCCCGTGGCCTGCTCTAACAGCTGCCAAGTCTCGGAAAGGAGGGAGTGATGCTGGGAGACTGACCTTTCTAAGCAGCCAAGGCCGAGACCTGGGCCAGGGGAAGCAGCACTGGCCACTCACCTGCAGGGGGATCTGCCTCAGCTCCCACTCCGTCTCCAGAGCCAAGGTCTGGAGGGACTGTGAGCTTGAGTCAGGGCACACCAGGACAGCCTCCTCCACCACGCCACAGGCTCCGGTGAGACTCTGCAGCCAGGGAGTTGAAATCCTGACCTATGGAAAAGACACCAAACAGGAGGCCCAGGAGGGTTTTTATGCTTCCCACTCAGCTCATTTGCAATGTCACCCAGGTTTCACTGGGGGACCTTAAGCTTCATGGTTGGTTCCGGAGTTCTTCCTGTCCCCTGGTTTCCTGAAAGCTCCAAAGCCAGGGGGAAAATCACAGGGTTCTTTCTGGTTACTAGAAAAATATACCAGGTTATTTTTCGTACCTGGAATTTCAGGTAAGCGTTTATTTTCTGTATTTGCTATATGTGGTTTCACTATCGTTATTTTATAGTATTGTTTTGGAAGATACTTGCAGGCAACAAGCAGGCCTCTGCAATTTTTTTAGCCACCCCAGGAGGGCACTGTGTGCAAATGCAAGGGTTTCCAAAAAGTACTCGGGGAGCATCTGAGATCTTGCTTCCCGCACATCATCAGTTTGGCTCAAATAAACTCATAAAATGTCAACTAAATAAATGCATGATGAGAAGAAGGAAGCCTCCAGTGACCAGAATCAGGGGCCTGAAATGGCTTTTGCATCTCGAGTTCCCTGGTCCTAGTGGAGGGAGGGCTCTATCTCTTCCCCACCTCCATGCACGACCATACCTGCTGCACAATCTCTCCATCTTCCACATTAAACTTGACAACGTTCACATGGCTGAAGGGAACAACGCCAAGGGCCCACACCACCCCAGAGCCGTAGGAATACACCATCTGGTAATGGATGCTGTCACTAAGAGAGGGAAGAAAAAGGAGGAAGTGGCAGCTTGAGCCAGAGGACAAGGGTTCCCCCAAACCAGGCTGCCAGATTCTTAGCCAGGTGTCATAAACTATCAGTCCCCAGATAGGTTCCATTTGGCTCACACAGTCGTTCTTTTTCATTATTTCAATTAGTTGCCCACATATATAAAACTGAGACTTTACATGTAAAAACCCGATTTCTAACTTTAAATTTGCTTTACGGGATGAATGTAATACAACAATAATAAAATAAATTCTTTTTTATTTTGCCGTATTTGTTTACTTAGAAGGGAAGGCGGGGGACAAAGGGAGAGAAACATTGAATGGACCACCCTTTGTACGGCACCCTGATCAGGGACTGAGCCCGCAACCCAGGCATGTGCCCTGCCCAGAATCAAACCTGCATCCCTTTGGCTTGCAGGACGACACCCAACCAACTGAGCCACGTAGGCCAGGACTCTAACTTTTTCAAAAAGTAAGATGTCCTACCCCAGCCGGTGTGACTTGGTTGGCTGGGCAGCACCCTGCAAACCCGAAGGCTTGAACTGCAGTCAGGGCACATGTCCCAGGTTCGGTCCCCTGGGACACGTACAGCAAACAGTCAATGTTTCTCGCTCACATCACTGTCCCTCTCTATAAGATAAAATGTTTAAAAAGATACTGCAATACTAAATCTGCATTCCTATTAGGCAGCGTTTTTCAACTGGTGTTCCACAAGAATTCGTTAACGTGAAACACGTGACCATTTATTTAGGCAGGCACTGACCTCTTTTCCCTTACACTGTCAAACCACAAAATGACAACGGCCAACACAACAACAGCAGTCTGGTGTGAATGAATGACTCAAGATCACTTATTTTTTGTCAGACTGACAAAAAATATATTTTGTGGTGTGCCGCAGAATTTTAGTTTACATGTGCCGTGACAAGGACAAGGCTGAAAATCTCTGCGACAGAGCACTCATCAGTTGAGCAAGGCTGCCCCCTTGAGGTAGGCCCGGCACACTGCAGCTCCCGAGAACACATGGCCCCGTGCAGCCTGCTTTGCTCCTACATCCGGAGTGGTGAACACAAGGCCCCGTGGGCTGAATCCCACCATCCACCTTATTTTATCCAGCCCAGCACCTTATTTCTACCTGGCTCGCTTAACTGTTAAGGAGTAGTTACATTTACACAGTCCTAAAGTGACATTTGGCCCTTTGAAGGCAACCTTGAGCCTGATGTGGCCCCCAGTGAAAATGAGTTTGACACCCTTGTTCTAGAAGCTATCTACGCCCATGGCCCCACAGATTTTGATGTTTGGGTCCCAGCCTTAGGCAGTCTAAGCAGATCCTTCCTCTTCCCCTTTGTCCCTCTCTCCTGTTCCTTCTCAGGTTCAGTGTTTCCCACCACCAGAACCTCTAGAAACCACTTCAACTCTCACTAAGTTCCTGCCCTGGACCTTCTTGAGCTGTTATTCTTAATTATGAAAGGCCCGGTCTGGCTTGAACTAGACGTCAAAAGCCAGAGGTAGTATGACCACAGCAAGAGAGCCACTCCCCTTGTTTGACTGGCTCTCGTGCCCAATGTGAGAGTTTTCTCCTCACTGCAATGCAAACTCCAGAGGTCACACAGCCTTGGAGTTTAGGCCAAGATCGAGGGAGCCCAACACATGACGACAATGTAAGGTAAGCCCGGGCCTAGGCAAATGCTTCAACCGCAAAGGAGAAAGAGTGGCCTGTGGGGAGCAGGAGGAGGTAGCCGTCACCAGATGGGAAGGCAGCGTACCTTTCTGGGAGATGTTCCACCCACTTGAGGTGCCCGCTGGAGAGGTGATGGAGGGCAAGCGTGTTCTTCTTCAGGACCGCAACGTACCTCACGGACTCCTGCAGGCCTACCAGCCCCAGCGCCTGGAAACTGAGCACAGGCCCAGGTGAGCGCCGCCCCGCGCCTCCCGAGCCCCGGGCTGGGGGAGGCCATCTGCAACAGGGGCACTGGAGCTGGGTAGCTGCGAACACAGGCTCTGGGGTCCAACACAGCTGCTTCTGGTAAGCTGGCGTGGCGACTGCACTTTGAACCACCAGGCTGTACCATTCCGCTCAGGGCCCCTGAATCTCCTAAAGACTGTTCCCTCCTCCCCCTGCACAGCACAGCAGCCAGGCCAACCTTCTACCACGGTACCCCTCAGACAGTACTGCCATTACTGGACCTGCCTCCCTCAATTAACTGAGTTTCTTCATGACAGAATGTCTCACATTCACATGTGGGATCCCACTGCCTGAGGGCTACCCAAGTGTTTACAGAATGAATGACTAATACAGAAACGAATGCAACTTTAACAAAGATGTAACCATACTTCAAGCTACTCTCTAAACACAAAATTAAAACATTGCAAGGTTCATATTACATTCTTATATCCAGAAGACTTATCAAGTCATGGTAAGATGAGGATAGGTAGCCAAGTACAAGTACTGCACCTAGCTCAGAGCTCTATCTGATATGCTGGCTGAGTAAACACCTATGTTCCACAACCTCAAAAACACCAAAAACTGGGTGGTTGATGCTCTTTGGCTCTGTACTGGCCCCTGGAAAAAAGCCAAAAGGCCCTGGTTGCTGTCCATGCAGATCTGTGTTCAAGCAAAGCCCTGGACCAAGCCCACCTGAAATTCAGCTTCTTCCCCTCTACCTGCCACTGTCTAGGGTAATCTCCCAGTTCAGGCCCCCGATGTTCGTCTCCCAGGAACGCATGATCCGGCCTCCGTTGGACACAGTGATTGCATCTGCAAGAGGAAAGACCATGATGACATCACCTCCCAAACCAGAGCTCTGTTGCCTCCTCGGGCCTGTTAGCAGTGGCCCCACCTCTGACACAGGAGTGCAGAGAAGAGCTATTTGCATACCTGTTCTTTCCTGTTGGCAATACCCCCTCTCCCTTTCCTGCAGTCCCTGTGCAAGGAAGAAATCACGGAACGGGGAGAGGGAGCTGAAATTACGGTAAAAATAAAGCAGGACTCTGCTTACCCTGTCCGTGCAGCAGCATGGCGTCCACTGCCCCTTCCGCTGTGCCCTTGTCCACGTGGCGCCACACTGAGAGACAGGAGTTACGTGTTACTACGAACTAGAGAGAGGCGTCCAAAGGGATGGGACGAAGGGAACCAAAGAGGTCCTCGTTTGCACAGCAGAGTCCCATTTTATTTCAAGGGAGGAAAGGACTACAGGGGACTGGCAATGAGCCACTCCCACTCACTGGGCGAGAAGGGGGCAGGGGCTGAAGGGGCTGCTTACTACCCTGGTATAAGGGCTCTGCCCTTCACCGCCACCACCCCATCAAACACAGAAAGTAAACAAACCCTATGATTCACGGCAAAAAGAGTGATTATAAATTACACATCCATGACCGTAGTGCCAAAAAATGTCCATGCAAGCAGTACAGGTAAATGGGGGGGCGGGGGGCAGAGGGGGAATATCCAAATCTTTAGTGCAAAATAGAGTAACACGTTTTTTACAACAATATCTAATTTAAGAATACTCAGGATTTGGGCTAAGGGAGTAAACTACCAAGACCAGTTATAGGAAATACATTAAATGATAAGACTAAAAAGGAAATTAGCAGAATCCTGTAAGAGAGGCAGCTTTTGGCCACTTTGTCCCTAACTTGGGGACCACCAGCCAGGCAGACTTTGCAAACCACAGACCATTCTGGATTCACTGTGGTCAGCCTTTCCATCCTGAGCTAACCGGTCTACACAATTCACTCACGGATCTCCCCGGTCCGAGAATTTAATGCTGCGATCACATTCTTCTCCGTGGACACAACCAGCTTCTTGGATCCAGGGGAAAATTCCAAGGAGGCAAATTTGAGCTTCCCGACATACTGCTGTCTCCTAAAGAAAAATGTGAAAGGCCAAAACCACCATTGCACAAAAGGCTTTGGAGAAAGACAACTGCACAATCGCAGGTTGTCACCTTCATACCTATCTTAGGGTGCAGGAGAAGAGTTTGTCACTAATGAGGAGATATGACCCAAAGTGAGATTTCTAGGCTATGTAGTCAGAAGCAAAGGAAACAAGAATGTACCTAACAGATGAGAAATACAAGCCTTCCTTCTAAATGTAAGCACATATTTATTTTAAGGTAAATGACATCCAAAAATGCATCTGGCCCAAACCCCATTAGAACAAACATTACAGGTGCTTCTGTACTCATTAATGGTAGGTCTAGGCACTCATACTACACATGAGGGAAGAGACAAACTCTGTTATCCAGGAACATACAATTCAACTTTTCCTTCTCTTTTCACTGACCTCTGAACAAAACATTATGCAAATTTTCCAACAAAACTCCATAGACTGAATCAGGCTTTGCTCTCTATAGTCAGAATTCTCTAGCCCACACCATGTTCCAGATCCATTTGTCCCATTACTTATACTTTCTTGGAATTATTATCTCAACACTTTCAATACTTATCTAAGCATAGAGAATATAATTAGCTTTGCATGGCAGACTACCTAGTGCTTGCATGGTGTTACCTGCACTTTGCTATTAATGAAAAAGTAGGGCATTCTCTAGTTAATCACACATGATGCTTACACTGAATATCTCATCATGGTGTTGTTTGGCCAGATTTTTTCTTTAAAAGAAAAAACTAAACTGATCGTGGAGAGATAGGCTTATATTACATTTTATAGTTTCTACCAGTATTTCCGCACACTTTATTTGCATAGTATCCACTGAACACTCTATGACATACGTGAGACAATTATTACTCTAATTATACAAGTAAGTAAACCAAAGTCCACTGAAGTCAATAATTACTGTCAGAGCTGGAATGTTAAACTATCTGTGGGGGGAAAAACTGGGACAACTGTAAAAGAACAACAATTTTTTAAAAAGCAAAAAATAAATAAAGGGTAAGGTAAACTATAAAAAATATGGTTACCTGGGCTATGAAAAGTAACGTCTGCTCATCACAGAATATGAAAAATACATAAAAGCATTAAAGAAGTCAAAACATCCCAAATATCCCCATCAACTTATTGATGTTTTAGTGCATTTCCTTCTGTTTATTTTTCAATTCGTAAGTCGCATATACCTAGTATGCTGCTAAGTTGGGAGTCATATATGCTGCGTATGTATAATACATGAATATTATATCATGAGCATTAGTCCATCTCATTAAAGATGTGATTTATGCCGATCACTTTCTTATATCACAGCAGGTCTTCAAATAAATAATATTGTTCATTGTAACAATTTAGGGACTTAACTCTTTTTATATTAATTAGCCTATAATAAAAGTGTTTTTTGGAGTTTTTTTTTAAATAAGGATTTTACTTATTATTTTCAGAGAGAAGGGCAGGGAGAGAGTCAGAAAGGGAGAAAGACATCAATGTATGGTTGCCTTTCACCTGCCTCCAGCTACGGACCTGGAGACCTGGCTTGCAACCTGGTTATGTGCCCTGGCTGGGAATCGAACCAGTGACCTTTGGGTTTGCAGGCTGGCGCCTTACCCACTGTGCCACCAGCCAGGGCCTAAAAATGGTTTTGATGTATGTCATTTTGTTTAAAATTGCAGAACCTATTGAGAAAGTGAGGACTGTATTATCTGCCCCATGAGCTCCTTCACATCTCTGTACCCAAAGCACCTAGAACAACCTACAGCCCCATAACGAATACATGAATTAATTTGCCTGATACAGAGATTTCAGAGATGTCTGAGCTGGGCTCTGAAGGTTAAAATGTTCCCTGAACAGTAAACAATGGATAACATTTACTGATTGCACTTAATGAGCCAGGCATTGTGCTAATTTACGAAAATGATCTCATTCATCTTACAATTAACGTAGGAAGTAATGGAGTAGGATTCGTCAACTTTACAGATGAAAAACACGGCATAGAGCCGTTCAGTCACTTTGCCAAGATCACACAATCCTTAGATGGCAAAACCGAGATTCAAACAAACAGGTGGGCTCCAGGGCCGTAAGGAACAGGGGCGGTGAGAGAGCGAGGGTCACCGCTCTGCGACCAGACCTGGGTTGGGCCGGAAGGGAGGGGCAAGAGGACTCAGTTTAGGGCCCCCCCAAGGTCCTGTTCACATGTCCAAGAGATGCCAATTCGAGAAGCATTAAGAGTGCACTGAGGGCTGACGGCCCCCGACACGCAGATCGGAAACCTGACTGTCACAGAAATGTGACCCGACGCGGAAGGAGGGACCAGTGATCTCCGACCAGAACCCCAAGCAGCGCGAACGTCAGGCCGGCTTCAAGGGCTGCGACCAGTGTAATCACACGAGGAGGCTTACAAGCGCCCCAACGTTTGGTTTCATGCTCTCCTGTCGCCACTGTAAAACCATCACAAAACCACTTTTGCACAAGGGTCCCACATTTTTCTTTTTGCCTAACCGGTTCTACTGCAGGGTAACCCCTCGCCCTTTGGCAGGCACACATAGGTAGTGGGAAAATAGTCACATACTTCCCGAAGGGGCGCTACACGTACGCACCAATCAAACTTGCCCACTTGGTCTTCGTAAACCGCAGCCGCAGGAATAAGAAGGGCAGCCCAGAGCCACAATCGGGAAGGTCCTGCAGCCGCCATGATGGGAGGCCGGGCCCGCCCCGCCCCGCGCCCACCCGGCATGCACCGCGCCGCGCCGCGCCGCGGGCTCTCGTTCCCCGAAACCATAGAGTTGCGACCACACACAGCAAAGCCAACCGTGCGGCGCTCGGAACGTAGACGTCCTACGACGGGCGAAAAGTAGCCTTGGAGACACGGAGGAGGTCTCAGGTGGATCCCAGGCGGAGAAAGGGGTGCCGCCGAGCAGATTGGGTCAGGCACGCGCGAGGACAGCTCCGGAGGACCGTCCCAGCGGCCTCCGTGCGGCCGGGGCCTTAACCGGCAGCACCGCCTTCCGCCGCACGTGGCTGCAGAGCGATGCCCAAATCCAAGCGGGACAAGAAAGGTGGGCGAGAGGGTCCGACTGTGGGGCGCAGCGGGTAGCTCCGCGGTGTAGGTGCGGGCTGCGATGGGGACTCTGGGGGCACGGAATGGGACGCACGTGCCTCCCCGAGGGGCTCTGGGGGCTCGCTGCTCGTAGGCAGGGGGCGCGCTCCGTGCAGGAGCGGCCGAGGGTACCGGGGCCTCGTTTCCGCAAGGGAGTTGGAACTGTCGTCCAGCCTGGAGTGTTTTTTCCAAGGCTTACTGGGCCGGAAAACAGCTCTGAGCACTCAGACGGGGCCTGATCATGCCTTGGGCCGCGTTTCCCACCTCAGCCCATCTCCTTTGGCATTCTGCACTCTCGCAGTCCTGCCCGTCTCCTCCTCCAGCACAGGCTTGTACTCGCGTCAGGCTCTTTATATGGGCCGTTCCTGCGGCCTGGCATGCAGATTGTGATCCCATCTTCATGTGGCTGCTGCTTTCGCTGTTGTCCGTTCATAGGGTACCTCCCAAGAGAGCGTTCTTGACTGTGGTGGTGCCTCTCTCACCCTGGCTGGTGAGCACATTCACTCAACGGAGAGTAAGGGGCCCAGCACCCTCTAGGCATAGCAGGAAGGTGTGGAGCTCTCGTTGAGCTTAACATTTTAGTCACGGGAGGTACATCGTTTTCATAACCCCAAATCCGAGTAACTGGAGTCACGTAGTGATGAATCTCACGGAATGAAAGTGAGTAAAAGTAGTATTATTTCATATAATGTCACCAGAGAAGGTCTCTCTGATGAGGTGACAAATGAGCAGAAAGCTAAAAGAAAGGAAGACGTGAGCAACCCATGGAGTTTCCTGGATAAAGGAGTCCACGTTTGACATGTCCTGGGACCAGAGGCCAGTGTGGCTGGAGCATTGGGGGGCGGGGAATGGGGGGATGCGGCTGATTGGACAGACTGGCAGACTGGGCAGGGCTTTTAAGACCTTTGCAAGGGATTGCCTTTCACATTTTGGTGAAATGTGTAGCAGTCCGAGACAGAGCTTGAGCAGGGAATGACCGTGGTGTAACTTAGAAGATCACACGAGTTGCCTTGTTGAGAGTGGACCCAGTCGGTTCGAGACAAGGATGGAAGCAGCAAGACCAGCAGTAACCCAAGAGGTGCCGATCCTGGCTGGGTTGACCATTGCGGAAGTGATGGAAAATGTAGCGGTGTTGTTTGCCCCTGAATGGTGGGATTACCTTTCTGGGTATATGCCTTATGAAAAGGGACTAAATCCCAGGCAGGATAAATAAGAGGTGGCCTCTTCCTGGGGGCCCCCTGGGCTTTGCACTCAATGCTGTGTTGTTTTGTGGGTTCTGTGAGGGAAGCTATGATGAGATCTGGCAAATGCCAAACTCTTCTGGGGAAGGGGCCCTTTGGGGTCCTGGCCATTGTTACAGCAGGGGTGCTGATCCCTTTCAATGGGGCACTGCTGCACCCATGAGTCCAAAAAAGGCAAAGCAAAAGACGTAGCAGAGGAGATAAATGGTGAGTCCCTATCCCATTCATTTCACAGCACAGTGCACCATGGCCAAGGGCAGAAAGGGACCTGCCTCAGCCAGCAAGCTAGGCCTGCCTTAAAGCCCACCTAAGAATAGAAACAAGCTCCACCCCCACACCTCAGGACAGAATTCTCCGTTAAACTGCCAGGAGTGAAGGAATATCTAGTTCGTCTGCAGGAATAGCAGGAAATGTGTCAAAGGCTCTCCAGGGTCAGGAACACTGGCGAGTCAGTGATCTGAGGACCCACAGAGCCACCTTGCAGCCTCATACTGGCTTGGTCCAGCCGAGCTACCAAAGGTGAGAAGATGATGAGCCTCCAGGACATCAACGGTTATCTCTCATCATGTCTCCTTTTTCTCTTTTGTATTAGTTTCCTTAACCAAAACTGCTAAGAAAGGCTTGGAACTGAAACAGAACCTGATAGAAGAGGTAAGAGCTTTTTTGGGGATGGGGGTCAGACCTTGTATTTGGTTTACAAAGATGGGTGTAGGACTATATGTTAGGGAAATGTACTATTTTTAAAAAGAATTAAAGAAAAGGCTGCTGGCCCAGCCCTTTTCCTCTAGTGGCAAAACCAATAAAAACTCCCATAGCAGTGATTTCCAGCTTTGAGCTCCTCCTCTGTGTCCTGCACAGGCTTTTCTATGCTTCATTCCACTTGGTCCTTACATGTAAGGTGATGTTATCAGTGTTCGCAGTTGGGTAACTGAAGCTTTGTTAGTCTGCCTGTTGTCAAAACACTGGGGGCTTGTGGGTAAACACACCAGCTCACTGTTTGCACTGCTTTGGGGCTGGGTGAGGCAGGTGTGTCCTTCTGCACAGAGGTTCTGTTTCCCTGAGACCTCCTCATCATGGCTACAGCCAGCAACGTGGGCAGAGTAGGGCTGCTGGCCTGCCTCATTAAGAGTAACATGAGGCTTCCTATGTTGAATTTAGTAGGCACCTTCCTACTGTACCTGAGTATTCCTACCTTGTCAATAATCAATGGATAGAGAAGGGGCCACAGATTGTCAATAATTAAGGAATAAAGAGAAGGGGCCACAGATAAGTCAGAAACCTGGGAAGACCGTGGCTCAGCTTCTCCTACTTGAGGTCATAGCGGCTTTGCCCCAGGGAAGTCCCTGGACATAGTGATCTTGGCTTCAGGGGCCTCCAGCTCTGAACCTCCAGTTGTACGGGACCTGGAACGTATTCTTTCCCCTCTGAGGCCAGAGTGGTGCCCAACCTGTGCTGCCCCTGGACCTTCAGAGCCCATGAATTGTTCCGCAGCTTCGGAAATGTGTGGACACGTACAAGTTCCTTTTCATCTTCTCCGTGGCCAACATGCGGAACAGCAGGTTGAAGGACATCCGGAACGCCTGGAAGCACAGCCGGTGAGCGGGCAGAGGGGGACCTCGCTGCTCTCAGAGCACCGGGGCTGCTACTGACCCCTGGGGACCTGAGTCACATCGATGGCATCTTATTAAAGACAAAGAGCCATGCCCCGCTGAAGGGCCCTCTTTAACTGGAATAGCCGGTCTTGCACTGAGCCCCTTCAGGTACAGGACGTGATGGTTGCTGGGGAACGTGTGAGCGTTGATCCTTCCCAGACAGGGGCTTCCTTACCCCAGGGGTGCAGTCATTTTAGGAACAACTGTCGGCTTTAGAATGTCAGAATGTCCTCAGGGATGCAACTGTGACCCAACAGCAGGCTGTCCATGCGGTGTGGCCGGCATCTGTCCTCGCGCTGGAACTGAGATAGTGCAGATTACGAGTCTGGTTGTCCTTTGCTGCGCCAGCTCCAGTTCAAGAGGCGAACCAGGCCTCCCCTGCTCATTCGGGTGGGGAGAGCCGATTGCCACGTAACGTTCACGGTGGGCTGGCAGACAAAATACAGTACATCAGGTCTGTAGGCAGGAAGCTAGTGAAAGCGACCTCGGGCCAGAGACAGTGGGCAGGGCTCCAAGGAAGTGGGAGCGGCTGAGCACAGGCCCAGCCACACAACAGGCCTAGGGCCAGTTTGCACTTAACTGAGGGGAGGGCTGGGCAGGCCACATCCTTCGCGGACACCTCTTCTCTCTGCAGGATGTTCTTTGGCAAAAACAAAGTGATGATGGTGGCCTTGGGTCGAAGCCCATCTGATGAGTACAAAGACAACCTACATCAGGTGAGTCTCTGGCCGTCCCCGGTGCTGTCACACGACACATAGTCCAGCCGGCTAGCTGGCCTGGGGATTGGGGGGCGGGGGTACATGTAGCAAGGCTTGGCTTACAGTTCTGGTTCTCCTTTATCCTGCGGACCCCATGAGCAGGGCCCCCCACACCCAGCTGTGACGGTCAAAAATGCCTCCAGATGTTGTCAAATGGGGGGGGGGGCACTCAAAATTGTTTGCAGCTGGAAACCACTGCTGTGACGTGACCAGACCGACCCGCTTTTGTTCTTAGGTCAGCAAGAAGCTGAGGGGTGAAGTTGGGCTCCTGTTCACGAACCGCACTAAGGAGGAAGTGAACACGTGAGTGGTCTGAGGCGTGGGCGGGAGAGCTTGGTGAGGACTCTGGGGAAGGAACAGTCCAGGGACTTTGTCCAGCGGAGACACCACGGAACAGCTGTTGCCTAGAACCCGTCACTAAACTCACTGCCAGCATGGTGCTCCAGGCCAGCTGCCACCGCGGCTGAAATGACTGGCTGGGGGGACCCCCAGGGGAGCCTGACTTCGGTGGGCTGCTGGGCCAGTCAGGAACCTCCCCTCCAGCCACTGCTGCCTCCCCTAAGGTGGTTCACGAAATACTCAGAGATGGACTACGCCCGAGCTGGGAACAAAGCAACTTCCACTGTGACCCTCGATGCGGGGCCCCTGGAGCAGTTCCCGCACTCCATGGAGCCACAGCTGAGGCAGCTGGGTCTGCCCACTGCCCTCAAGAAAGGTACGCAGAGGTCCATGGGTCAGGAAGGTGGCAGTGCGGTGGGCAAGAGCGCAGGCCCCCCTCCTCCCCCGCCTGGCTGAGCAGGTTATTTCTCCCAGCTTCCATCTTCTCATGAGAAACTGGGGCTAAGGGTACCTGCCCATAGTTGACGTGAAGGTAGGCAGTTACTTAGAGCCAGAACATAGCATTACGGGACATTGGGGGCCTGTCACTGCTCCCCAAATACAGCTGCAGGCTACTGGGTGCTGCTGATTAATCTGGGCCCTGTGGAGGGGGGGACGGGGACAGGTGTCCAGACAGTCCTCTCAGCACTGGAGACAGACAGAAAGCTCTGCTGGAAGTAACTCTTGCCTTCCCCTCCGTCTCTGCAGGAGTGGTGACCCTGCTGTCCGACTACGAGGTGTGCAAGGAGGGCGATGTGCTGACCCCCGAGCAGGCCCGCATCCTGGTGAGACTGCCCACCCCTCCCAGCAGTCTGGCTGGGGAACCAGAGAGACTCCCGGCCACACCCGCCCCTCCTGACTCCTGGCTGCCTTCGTCTCTTGCAGAAGCTTTTTGGATACGAGATGGCTGAATTCAAGGTGACCATCAAATACATGTGGGATGCACAGTCTGGACGGTTCCAGCAGATGGGAGATGACTTGCCAGAGAGCGCGTCTGAGTCCGCAGAAGAATCCGAGGACGATGACGAAGACGACTGCTGACGGCCCGGGGGGCCCAGGGCCTGGCCGGGCTGCTGTGTGGACCACTGGGCACTGCGGCTCCTCGTGGGGGGCAGCAGTTTGCGGTGGGTGAAGATGAAGACAAGGGTGGGCAATAGGGACTGTTTTCCTAGAAAATAAAACTTTGCCTACAGGGAAACTCCCTGTAGCTGCGAAAGGGACTTTTCTCAGAAAAAAGGCCTTTGGGGCTTGGCATTTGTTTGGATTCCTAGGGTTTCTTTCTGTGCCTTCGGAGCCAGCCTCCGAGCACTGGTTCCTGGGTGACCCTGGGGACAGGAGAGCAGCCACTGGTGCTTCTCTGCCCTGGCCCTCAGCGCCTTTGCTTCTGACGAGGAGGATCGGTGGCCATCTGCCCTTCTTCCTGCCCCTCCCCACCGCACCTCCCAAAGCAGCGCTGAGGATCCTGCGAGATCAGAGGACAGAGGACAGGGCCTGTCGCTCCAGCAGGTGTAAAGCCCCTCCTACAACTGAGGGAGTGGAAACTGCCACAGCGTCCTGGGAGTTCAGAGTGGGGACCATGATAGGGTTTTGACCAAAATGTTCCATTTCTAAGGGATTCAGTGGGGGCATTTCCGAGTGAGGATCAGCTTCTGGTGGTACGAACCCCGCTTTCCCTCCTGCAGGGGAGGCCCAGCCAGGCCTGCCCCTGAGCAGCCCCCCCACCACCTCTGCCCTTTGGGGTGAGTCCCCACTGCTGCACCCAGATCCCGAGCCCGGGGAGGGGCGGCCAGCTGGCAGAAAGGGAGTGAGTTCACTAGGTGGGCTCTGAGCCTGGGCTACCCAAGGACAAGTGCCTGCTTTATTTACACAGGAAATCCCACCCTGACACTTTGTGAAGGTACTGGGGAGTAGTGCAAAAATATAGGAAACAATTTGTGAACTGAGATGACAAGGAAATAACTGGCTAAATAAAGCAGCTTAAGGCCAGGGTGAGAACTGAAAGGTGACAGACATGTGCGCCCTCTCCCACCTCGAGTCAGGCCTGGGCCTAACGGAAGTAGTTGGGACATTCATGGGCAACCAGGTGCCAGCCTTCATCAAAGGCCTTCACAACCGCAGGATCCAGGGGCCCTTCCTCAGTTGCTGCCAGGTTCTGTTCCAGCTGCTCCAGGCTGGACATGCCCAGGATGACCGCGTCCCTGAAGGAACCCTGGAAGGGGAGATGGTGACCAGGTGTCAACGCCAATGCAGTGGCTCAAGTCCTGCACAGCCTCTCCCAGCCTGCCGTTGCTAAGCTCTGGGCACGGATGTCCCTTTATACACTACGGTATTTCCTGAGGAACTGAATGTCGCCATCACAGCCCTGAAGCCCTGCCTCCTGTCTCAGCAGCAGGTAGACCTGGCTGGCTGACCTGACCTCTCCAGGCTTCAGCGTTCCTGTACTTTGCAGAGTGACTGTGGGAAATGTAACTTTCAGGTGTTCATGTCCAGTCCCATGTAGCCATGGGACCCTGGTCAAGTGAAGGAGCCTCTGAGCCTTCATCCTCACATTAAATTGGGATTCCACCTAACACGGCCATTGGAGTGTGTGGCAGGGCATGTGAGCAACTTAAACACAGCAGGATGACCACCAAAGGAACTGGGCCATGGAGAAAAATCACAGGAAAAAGAGGAATAATCTCAGAAGTCATCCAATAATTGGATAACCCTCTCCCTATTTCCATCCCTTGCTGACTCCCCAAAAAGGAAAGTAGAAGCAGAGCCTCCTGGGACAGCTGGGTTACCTGGAGCTGGGAGTGGTGGTACATCCACCTCAAGGCAGCCGAGGTCATGCTCGGGGCGCTGGTGCCATAAGCAGCCTGCAGGGCCTTCTCCACCAGGGCAATGGCCTTGAAGTGGTGCTCCTTCCAGAAGCTGGGCAGGTGAGGGGGGTGGCAGAGAGGACAGCAGCACAGGGTCGGTCACACTCGGGCCACAAACAAAGAGCCAAGCAGGGCAGCTGTGCCCACCCCAATGCCAAGCCCAGAGGGGCCAGCGTCCTCTCCAGCAGTGGGTCTCTTGCCTTATCAGGCAGCAGAGGGCTTGGGATACAGCTCCCTCACCAAACACCTCCCAACATCTTTATTCCCAGGTCAAAGCCTGCCCTCACTCTCCCAGGGCAACACAGGACACTAGCACAGGGGGCAGGCCCAGGCCTCCCGAGCCTCAATCCAGGGCCCATGATAAGCAGGTGTCAGGGAACAGCTGTGACCTGGAAGACCTGGAATAAGGCCCAGGGACCCTTGATTCCTCCCAAATATCCTAAGAAAGCAGGAAATCCCACAGAGTTGAGTACTTCCTGCATGGATCAAGACACAGGTCCAGGCTGCAAGGGAAGGTCTGGGGTCCTCAGGAAAGCAGCCCAGAACTCCCTTGAGGTCAGAGGGATCCCACCCCCTTCACCTGCCTAATCCACCTCTCCAGCTCACCGATTTCTGTAGGTCTCAGCCCAGCTATTCCCAAAGAAGCGGCCCACAGGCTGTCTCCCATCCTTGTCTTCGTACTTGTACTTGCCGGTCAGCAGGCCACCTGCAGGAGGGCTGCAGTGAGATCCCCTGGCCTGCACTGAGGGGGACGGTGGGGACACCAGAAGGGATGGAGGACACAGCCCAGCCTCTTGTCAAACTCCTCCCTGTTTCCCAGGGCCAGGAGCGTCCACCCACCAGAGTGGGAGGCAGTCCCCATAGAGCCCATACCAGCCAAAGGGTTGTAGGCGTAGAATCTCAGCCCAAAGTGCTTGAGGCAAGGGAGGAGCTCCGTTTCCACCTGCCGGGTGGTGGCGTTGTACATGCCCTGCAGGCGGAAGTACCATGTGAGAGGGCAGGGAACACCAGCAGCCTTCTTTTACACATTTGTCAAAACCTGTGCAGGACTTCAGTGATGATTTTTCAGGTCACTGACAGTGGCACTGGAGAAGACAGGGTTAAACCCTAGGACAGGAATCTAGACTACAGATGCCATTCCACAAATATCTGTGGGCACCAGCTGTGGGCTGGATGCTGGTTTCCCAAATAAGATTCCAGCAAGGTCTCTGTCCCCAAGAGATGTTAGAGGTGTGTGAAAAACAGGAAGCAATAGTCCCAATGAAGGTGGAGTCTCTGACTCCAGCAGGTGCTCACAAACACTCCCTGATGGATGGGGACTCTGGAGGTGAGAGGCCCGGCTGGGGAGTCAGGAAAGGCTTCCAGAGGAAGAGCCAATGTGTGAAACAGCAGCCCAGCCCTGCTGCCCGAGAGGAGAGGACTGTTCCAGGCTGGGGCGCAGAGCAAGGAAGCAGGATGGGGTATCAGGCCCTGAGCAAGCCCACGCATGTCAGCCAGGTTGGGAAGTTTACACAGCACCCTGAGGGCACCCTGCAGGCTGAGAGCTGGACACTGGCTGCCAAGGACAGGGCATGGGGCAGTCAAAGGGGCCAAGAGAAGTGGGGTCAGCAGGAGCCCTGCCCGCACCTGGTACACAGTGGGAAGGATCCAGCCATTGTTCTTGCAGAGGGTACAGATCTCGGCCACCTCCCAGGCAGCATAGTTGGAGAGGCCCAGCTCCAAAAACTTGCCCTGCAAGGAAGAGGCAGTTCTCAGAACCCAGCACAGTCCAGGGGATCTTGGGGAAGATCCTGAGGCTTCCACTCTCCTGGGTCATGACAGGCCAAAGAGGGGAGAGCAGACATCCTCCTGGAGCTCGGGTGTCCCCTCACCTCTTGGTACAGCTGGTGGCAGGCACGCAGTGTCTCCTCCACAGGAGTGCTGTGGTCAGGTGCGTGGAGGTAGAAGAGGTCCACCTGGGGACACTGCAGTCTCTTCAGTGATGTCTCCAGCTGGGACCTGAGGCTGTCTGGCTTCAGTGAATTCCCATCCCAGGGATTGGCCTTGGTGGCAATTTTCACTTTGGAAGGAGACCATAATGGTTAAAGTGACGTACTGTAACCACTTCTAACGAGACGTAGCTAAATTATTTAAGTTCTCGGAGCCTCACTTCTATAATCTGTAAAATGGGAATGATGTTAATGGCCCTGTCTTTATTGGGAGAATGTGAGAATTAAGAACATGCTCTTATATTTAAATTCTCAAGTTTCACCGCCATGCAACTGTTACAGCCATCGAATTGCTGTCTGTGCCACCAGAGACGACCTAAACCCACTCCATCTCTGAAGTCAAGGAGCTCAGCATCTAGCAGGTGATGTCAGAATGCGGTTCATGCAGCACAGAAAAGCAGCCCCGTTACAGATGCCCACAGCACTTAGACTAGAACCTAGTATAAAGGAAACATGGACATGGATAATAGGTGGGATTGACTTTGGGGGGAATGGGTGGGTGGGGAGGGGGACAGAGGGGAGCAAAAAGGGGATGAATGTAATACAACAACAATATAAAAAAAAAAGATGCCCACAGCAGAGGGCTGCCAGGAGGGCTGGGGTGAGGTCACTCCCCAAGCAGAACCTCCAAGGTGCATCACAGCGTACAGGGGTGGGAAGGACATTCCAGAGGGCAGGAACACAGGCGAAATCAAAGAGAAGGCAACCCACTACCTGAAGGGCCACATGTGGCCATTCTGAGCTACAACAGTTTACATTCCGGGCACAGAGCAAGGGGGACAGGACAGAAGAGAAAGGACACAGACCTAACCCAAAGGGTTTTCTCAGATACCACCGTTCAAGCGTGTCAAGAAGGTGTGTGCTCTGCCCTCTGGCTGCGCTGTAGAGAAAAGCCCAAGGGGAGGGCCTGGGACCAAACAGACAGGTCAGGAGTCTGTTGTGAGACTCAGGGGAGGTGCACCTGCCTGAACATGAGCGCCGGCAGGTAAGAGGCCAAATGAATAAAAGGCACTTACAGCTTCCCTTGCCCTTCCAGTCCCACAGCAGCGCGCTCACCCCCACAGCTGCTGAGACACACAGTCCCAGTGAGAACAAGACTATTCCACCCAGCAAGCGGCAGGGAAATGCTATGAGGAGCACGGCTGTCTGCACTGGTGGGTGGATGGACTCTGCACTTTCCATACTTGGCAAAGGCAACTCAGCACTTCAGAGGGAAGTCTTCAGGCCACTTCACGTGAGGGAACACGTCCCACAGCTTTTCCACCAGATACTCTCCATTCCCCTGCACACTGACTGTGAACCTTCTCTCAGGTCTGACCTTTGGAATTTGGCCTGGTGAGTGCATGGCCTCAAAGAAGGAACCAGGGGAGGGTTGGGGAGGAAAAGCAATTCAGAAACAAACCCTTCATTATCAACCACAGGTGTCCAGGTGTGGGCCTGAGATAGCAGTTCCCCTTCTGTTCCTCCAGGTCCACCAAACTATGGACTCTAAGCAGGACCCAAAGGGGAAGCCCCACCAGGGCTGGGAAGCAGCACAGGAGGTAGGGGGAGAGGCATCTTATGCCCGAGAGGGTGGGAGGGTTTACTGCAGAAGAGACTGCAAGGTGTGGCAGTAATAACAACAGCTGACGTCTACCAGGCCCCACTCGGTGCCAGGCACCCTCCTAGGCCCTTCTACTGGCATCAGGCTAGTGAGGGACGGTCCCTCCACACTCCCACGTCCCCCATTCAAGCCACACCTGCCTGCTGGCCATCCTTCCACACATCAGGCACCTGCATGTCCAAGTCCAGTCCCTGTACTGCTGTGCCCTCAGCTCTAATGCTCCTTTCTGTCATTCTCTGTCCAGCAAACCACCAAGACCCTTTAGGGCCCAGCTCCAGTGTCCTCTGAGCCTTCCCTAGAGCCCCTTCCTCCTCCCCCACACTGCTTCCCCTGTAGGTTCCCCCTTAATCTAAGGCTTTGATTTCCCCACTACACTC
>PVIW01006635.1:0-84111 GCA_004026585.1 Noctilio leporinus
TGGCCCAATATTTTGTTGAGAATCTTTGCATCTATGTTCATCAGAGATATTGGCCTATAGTTTTCTTTCTTAGTTGTGTCTTGACCTGGTTTGGGGATTAGAATAATATTGGCCACATAGAAAGAGTTTGGGAATCTTCCCTCTTCCTGGATTTTTTGGAATAGGTTGAGAAGGATAGGAGTTAGTTCTTCTCTACATTTTTTTTTTTTTTTTGCAGAATTCATCTGTGTAGCCATCTGGTCTGGGGCTCTTGTGCTTTGGGAGTCTTTGATTACTTCTTCAATTTCACTAGTTGTTATTGGCCTATTCAGGATTTCTGCTTCTTCTGAATTCAGTTTTGGTAGATTATATGTTTCCAGAAATTTGTCCATTTCACCCAGGTTGTCATGTTTCTTGTCATATGGTTGTTTGAAGTAATTTCTTACAATCCTTTGTATTTCTGAAGTATCAGTTGTGATTTCTCCTCTGTCATTTCTGATTCTGTTTATTTGGGTCTTCTCTCTGTTTCTTGATGAGTCTGGTTAAAGGCTTGTCAATTTTGTTTATTTTTTTCAAAGAACCAGCTCCTGGAATTGCTGATTCTTCGAGTTGTAGTTTGTATCTCTAAGTTATTTAATTTTGCTCTGATCTTGATGATTTCCTTCCTTCTACTTGCTCTGGGCTTTGTTTGTTGTTGCTCCTCTAGTCTTGCAGCTTTATGATTAGGTTGTTTGTATAAGCTTCTCCTATCCTTTTAAGGTAGGCCTGTATTGCTATGAATTTCTCTCTAAGGACTGCCTTTGCTGTGTCCCGTAGATTTTGGACTGTGTGTATTCATTGTCATTTGTTTCCAGAAACTTTTTGATTTCATCTTTGATCTCATTGTATACCCATTTATTACTTAAAAGCATGTTATTCAGTCTCTAGGAGTTAGAGTGTTTTTGGTTTTTTTCCCTTGAGATTGATTTCTAGTTTCAAGCCATTGTGATCTGAGAAGATGCTTGGTATGATTTCAATTTTCCTATATTTGTGGAGGCTTGTCTTGTGACCTACCATGTGGTCTGTCTGAGAGGGTGTTTCATGTGCATTTGAAAAGAATGTGTATTTTGCTTATTTGGGGTGAAAAGTTCTGTATATATCAGTTAGGTCCATTTCCTCTAGTGTATTGTTCAATGCCACAATATTCTTGGTGACTTTTTGTTTGGAAGATCTGTCCATTGTTGATAGTGGGGTATTAAAATCCCCTACTATTAGTGTGTTGCTGTCTATATCCTTCTTGAAGTCCTCCAAGATTTTCCTTATATATTTGGATGCATGTATTTGGATGTTGGGTGCATGTATGTTTACCAGAGTTATCTCTTCTTGATGGATTGTTTTCTTAAATATTATGAAATGTCCTTCTTTATCTCTTTTTATGCCCTTCATTGTAAAATCTATTTTGTCTGAAATAAGTATTGCTACTCCCGCCTTTTTTTCATGTCCATTTGCTTGATATATATTTTCCATCCTTTCACTTTCAATCTGTGTTGATCTTTTGTTCTAAAGTGGGTCTCTTGAAGACAGCACATATGTGGATCACATTTTCTTATCCATTCAGCTATCCTATGTCTCTTGATTGGTGCATTTAATCTGTTTACATTTGAGGTTATTATTGGTTGATACTTATTTATTGCCATTTTCCTACTTTGTACCTGTGTTCTTCTCTGTCTCTCACTGTTTTTTTTTTTTTTTTTCTTCTTCTTCCTTTTTTAAAGCAGACCCTTTAGCATTTCTTGCAATGCTGGTTTAGTAGAGATGTATTGTTTTAGTCTTCTTTTGTCTGTGAAACTCCTTATTTCTCCTTCCCTTTTGAATGAGAGCCTTGCTGGGTAGAGTATTCTTGGTTGCAGGCCTTTGTTTCCATTACTTGGAATATTTTTTGTTGTTCCCTTCCGGCTTGTTGTGTTTCTGTTGAATAATCATTTGATAACCTAATTGGAGCCCCCTAATATGTTATTTGCTGTTTCTCTCTTGATACTTTTAGGATTCTCTCTTTGTCTTTGAAATTTTAATTATAATGTGTCTTGGAGTGGGTCTGTTTGGATTCATCTTCATTGGGATGCTCTGTGCTTCCTGAATGTGAGTGATCTTTTCACTCATCATGTTAGGGAAATTTTCTATCATTACTTTTTTGAACAGGTTTTCCATTCCTTGTTTCTCTTCCCCTTCTATTGTCCCTATGATACGGATATTACTGAGTTTCATGTTGTCCTGCAGCTCTCTTAAAACCTCTTCATTCTTATTCAGCCTTTTTTCATTCTTTTGTACCATCTTGAAATATTTTTCTACATTGTCCTCCAACTCACTGATCAGATCCTCTGCTTCCTCTAACCTACTGTTGATTCCTTCTATTGTATTCTTCAATTCAGAAATTGTATTCTTCATTTCCTCCTGGCTCTTACTGATAGTTTCTGTGTCCTTTTTAATGCTAATGTAGATCTCAGTAAATTCCTTGTAGCTTCCCTGTAGTTCTTTGCAGTTCCCCTGGAGTTGCTTGTAATTTTCTTTGAGCTGGCTGAACTTGTTGAGCTTCTCTATCATCATTATTTTGAATTCCATATCTGATAGTTTGTTTGCCTCTGTTTCATTTAGTGATCTTTCTGGGGATTCCTCCTTTCCTTTTGGTAATGGACTGATTCTACACCCCCCCCCCCCTTTTTGGGTGTCTGTTGTTGCTTGTTTTTGTCTTGGATTAATCTTCTTTGATTCCTTGCCTTCATGGAGCACCCTTCTGTGTTAGAAGATTTGTGGCATTCAGTGTTGTAGTCTCCTAGATCTCCTCAATTTGTTGCTCTTGGTGTGTCCTTTATGTCTGGTTGTATTTTGGTTTTGCTGTATGTGTTGCTCCTTTCCATCCAGTTGGCTGATTGAGAAACCATCCTTCTATCCCATCTCATACACTGTTTTTGAGCTGCTCCTAAAAGAGATCCTCCAGTCCAGGCAAAATAACCACACCTTCAGAGATATCTTTCTCCTTTAATCTCCCTTTTGACTGCCTATGAACCTGGCTATATACCCATATCCTCCAAGGTAACCCCCACTTTTAATCACACCCTCAGCTGCAACTGAGCCAGTCTTAATAGGGATGTAGATATGATAAGACTGTTATACGAGGGGAAAATTATTAAGTTGACTAAAGTATAGATAATTTTGAAGGGTGCAAAGGAGTAGCAAAGATAGTGGGGATACGAGAGAGAAAGTCAACATCTCTTATGTAGAAATGGGGAGGAGGAAAATCAGAAAACCTCAAGTGCAAGTGAACAGTATAACCTATATATATAGTTGCTGCATCTACCTCCCTGTCCATCTCAGTGAGCACTGATTGGTCCAGGTGGAGCCAGGACCCATGTGCTTTTAGCAGAAAAAAAAAATGTGTAGTCCCTAGTAGCGCACCCATTAAAAAAAAAAAAAAAAGTTTTAAGTGGCTGGGAGGGGAAGAATACTTAGATTGAGGACTGGGAATGAGTTGTCGCAGGAGAGTGAGTAGACTTTAAAACAAGAGTTGGAGGAGGGTCTTGGGTAGTTAGGTGGATTGAGATAAGGGAGAAGTAAAAATATGGGAACTGGGATACACTATGATATAAACAGTATTTACTTAAAATGCACTAATTGTGAGTGTTGAAAGTAACTTTTGAAAAGGATATGTTAGGACTGGCAGCACGTCCCAGCCCCCCTAGTGATCCTGCTGCACCTCCAGCCAATTCCTCACCAAAATGCCGTCTCAAATGGAACACGCCATGGAAACCATGATGTTCATGTTTCACAAGTTTGTTGGGGATAAAGGCTACTTAACAAAGGAAGACCTGAGAGTACTCATGGAAAAACAGTTCCCTGGATTTTTGGAAAATCAAAAAGACCCTCTGGCCATAGACAAAATAATGAAGGACCTGGACCAGTGCCGAGATGGCAGAGTGGGCTTCCTGAGCTTCTTTCACTAATTGCTGGGCTCACCATCACTGGCAACGACTTCTTTGTAGGACACATGAAGCAGAAAGGAAAGAAGTAGGCAGATGAGCAGCTACTTCCTCCCTGGTCGAATTCTCCCACTGGTTCACTTAAGGAATCTTC
Organism: Noctilio leporinus; assembly: GCA_004026585.1. Lineage (NCBI taxonomy): Eukaryota > Metazoa > Chordata > Mammalia > Chiroptera > Noctilionidae > Noctilio > Noctilio leporinus. Next base: position 4,087 of record PVIW01006635.1, read on the forward strand.
CCCACAGCTTCCCCCTGTATACAGATTTCATGAGCAGATTGGGACCCTTAGAAAATGTACAAATAAAATCCCACCCCCATTTGACAAAAGAAAGAAAAGCCAATTAAAGCCAGATAAGCTTTTGATTTTTATATTGCTTGCATCCTGTTGCCCTCAATAAATACATTTCATTTTTAGTTCATACAAAAAAAAAAAGAAAGAAAGAAAGAAAGAAAGAAAAAGAAAAGGATATGTTAGGGATTAATGGTTCATGTAGCTCTCAGTGTAACTCAGGTGCCTGAGATTAGCAGCAAGCTATTTCTTGGGTCTGCCTCTTTTTCTTGGTCAAGTCTTTGCATTCTACAGTCTGTGTGGTCTTGGAGTGGCACGGCCTTTGGCTGTCACAGTCAGTGCTGATTCTGAGTGCCAGCCCCCCAGTAGGCGGAGCTCCCAATAGCCTAGCTGGGTTTCTGCACTGCCCCACTTTGGGGCCCTCGCTTCTCTCACTGGTTCTGTGTGAAGAACTGCAGGGTGCTTATGTGGTGTCAATGGCTGCTCCTCCCCCTCCAGCTCCTCGAGGAAGTTTCTGTCTGCAATGGGCACCTGGCTCCAACTGGGGGTGGCCTGCAACTTAGTTTGCTCCTGTGATGGCTGGTCCTCTCCTTTCAGCTCTTCAGGGAGGTAGCCCCTCTCTGCAAAGAGCGCCTAGCTCCCCAGGAGCCCCGCAGGTCATTTGCTGGCGAAGGCTGGCCCTCCATGCATTCCAGCTCTTTGAGGAGGTTTTCACTGTGGCCTCTGTGATGTGCCCTGGTTCCCTGCAGGGGTCCTGCAGCATGGTCTGCCAGTGAAGGCTACTCCTCCCCATCCAGCTCTTAGAGGAGGTTTTTGTCGCCTGCAATGGGTGCGGCACGCCAGTTGCACCAGCAGCAAGTTCCTGGTGTGCAGTTTCAAGTTTCTTTGGGAGCCTGTGCACCAGTGCGGGTGCATAGGGTTGGGCCTCCCTTCCTGCTGGGGCTCCGAGCTGCCCTCTCCCCAGGTGTCGCAGTGGCACAATTTTTGGCCCTCTCACTGCCCCAGCTGGTGCACTTGCCCGCTCCCCAACTCCTGCTCCCCACAGGTCTCTCCTCCTCCACCTCTGGCCCCGGAAGAAGCTTCCTCTTCCGGGGCCTCTTGTCTCTGGAGCAAGGCTCTCGCACAGTCCCTCTCCTGCAGGAGTTCAATTCCTCAACCTCCCGGAGTTTGCACTCACTGCCCACACTTCAGTGCTCAGATTTCTAGTCACCAGGGAGCCTGAAGCTGTCTTCAGTCAGAGCCACCCCTCTGGGCAGAACCGCCACTGTCCAGAACTGACCTCAGCCCACTGGCCAGCCAATTTGGAACTGTCTCAACTGCTCACCTGTAGGTCTCTGCAGCCTCTGGGCTGTGCTCTCCTGAGTCCAGATGCTGACTGCTCCAATTTGCAGCAGGGATCTGAGATATCTTGTGCTCCCTACCCTATCCTCCAGCTGCTCTGGCACTCGAGAACGCCATCAGCACTGCCCTCTACTCTGTCGCCATCTTTCAAAATCTGTTCTTTTTTTTTAATAATTAAAGAAAAAGATTTTATTCATTATTTTTTAGAGAGAAGTGCAGGGAGGGAGGAAGAAAGGGAGAGAAACGTCAGTGTATGGTTTCCTTTCACCTGCCTCCAGCTATGGACCTGACTGAAGACCTCGCTTGAAACCTGGTTATGTGCCCAAGCTGGAAATTGAACCAGCAACCTTTGGGTTTGCAGCTGACACCTATCTACTAAGCCACCAGCCAGGCAGGGCAAGTACTGTTCTTTTAACCTAGAGTGCAACAGTGGAGGAGGACAATCTAAATCATCCCACATCAGGTCATAAGTCAGAGTTAAGTGGTTAAATCCCTCTGTGTGAATTTGCCAGGGTCCTCAGAGAACCAACCGACATTTTCCTTGCAGGGGGCCAGGTCAGTCATAGAGAAGGGAACATGTACCCAGATGATTCCCCAACCAGGCTCTTCACTTACCACTTTCTTCAGAGGTAATAACATATTAGGGCAGGGGTGTCGAACTCATTTTCACTGGGGGCCACATCAGTCTCACGGCTGCCTTCAAAGGGCTGAATGTAATTTTAGGACTGTATAAACTACTCCTTAACGGTTAAGTGAGCCAGGTAGAAACAAGGTGCTGGGCCAGATAAAACAAGGTGGAGGACTAAATTGGGCTTATGGGCCTTGTGTTTGCCACCTGTGTATTAGGGGTTAGGTGTTATTGATTTCCCCTTGGTAGTGGCTAGACTAAAAATCAGGACTGGTGCCAGTGGTTCTGTAGTGGAGGGGTTATAAGGTGGTAGGCAACTTTCAGGGACAGGCAGGCTGTGCTACCCTTGGGTTGAGTTTTGCTGGATCTCCTAGGGGCAAAGCCTGGCATCTTGGCAGGATGGAGAAAACGGTGTCTTCTCATTCATCCAACCCAGAAACTGTGGCAATACACACAATCTATAAGACCCTCTTAAGACCCTCTTGCTAAAGGGCCATAAACATCTATGAACATAAGATATTTCACTCCATTTACTTTCATTTTTGCAAAACAAGTCTAATTGGAGAATAATATTTTAATTCAAGAGATCCATTTATAAGTCTGACTTTCCCATCCCAGAGTTTGTATTGAGGCCAGCTGTATTACAGAAGAAAATAAGGCACTTTTTGATGGTTGCCCAATTATGAAGGAGACACCCTGGGGGAAATCTTGGGGAATGCTTTAGGTGGCTCCCATTTTTGTCTCTTTTTGTTTGGTCTATACAGCTGATGACTGAGTATGAGACCTCTGGTACCAGGATGTAGGGCCCAGGGCAAAATTTCAGTCCAGTTAAGGGATCAGTCCTAATGAAAAGTGGCCCAGTCAGCAAGAAAGGAAAATATGGAAAGAATACAGGAAGTGGATAGGGAAGGGGTCCACTAGATAGGATAGATAAGAGCTCCAAAGAATTTCCTGGAGGAGCATGAGTTTCTACGTTGACCAGGTAGAGCTGAGGTGCATAGCATGTGGACCAGAGCCAGAAAGAGAAACCCAAGTGACAGAAAATAAGATGTGACATAACAAGAATGAAGTTTTCACAGGAGATGAAATTAATACTCCTAATAGAGAACCAAGAGTCATAATATGAGTCACAATGTAGCATATTCCAGAGCCTGATTAATGTGCCTTGAAAGTCTCTGAAGCAAGTCAAATAAGTTGGGTCCCCAAAAGATACAGCATTAGTCTGAAAAGAAAGTATGCCTATAGAAAGCTGAAGGGAAACAGGGCACTCCATTTGAATGTCAAGGGCAATCAGGCCCTAACTCACCATGTACCCCTGTCACCCAGGAGTCACCTGGGGAGCATCATGTAGGCAGGGCACCCATGCCTCAAGGATAAGTTTACCAATGGTCACAGTGTGGACAAGGCCCTCAGATGATGGGCTTACTCTGCTTCTGCAGGAGACTTCCTCAACATTGACAATGAGAAACAACAGAGAAGAGAAATTAGATAAAGAGGAAAAAAACAAGTCCTGCCATGGTCTCCGCAAAGAATGTCACCAGAACAGGTCCAGGTCTGGCACCATCCAGGACAAGTAGGTTCTTGACTCATGCAGGAAAAATACTCAAGACACAAGTCCAGGTGCAAGTGAGAGTAATTTCATTAGAGCTGAGAATCCAGAAAGCAAAAGTATGAGCATGAGGAAAGTGGTGCAGGCATGCTCAATGGAGAGCATAAGCTGGTGTTCTTTGTATTGAAGGTTTTTAACTATTTTCTATAGGTGAGAATTTTAGGGGGTGGTTCAGGGGAGGATCTCAATAGAAATACTGGATTTCCAAGTGGGTCATTTAATATGCTGATTTATCAAAATGAATATATAGTGGGCCCCTTTAGTTTGGTATCATTATCTCTGTCACAAAATTTGTCAGTAAAAATTTGTTGGTATTGAGATAGGCTGAGCCTCTCCTAATAAGATTGGAGTTCTGTCAGTTGCCCATTAAACCCTACATCTAATCAGCAGCCCAATAGAATGGCACTAGTGTCTGAAAGTATTGCTTTATTGGGCAGACTTTCTTGACCCTAAGGCATGCGCAATTTAGCCTCAGAACCAGTGGTGCATGACCTTACTCTCATTGTAATAGAAAAAACAGGCCCCTGGGTAGAGACTTAACATGCTAATGAGACATACCACACATGAAGAAATGCACAAGCAGCCACATCCATGCTGTTACTTAGACATCATCTTTCCTGTCTCAACTCCTTCCAAACTGTTCCCCAGACTTTGTTCAAGGAGGAGACCATTCTTCCTTTTACTCGGGACTATAGTAAATCTAAGATTGTGTGCATGTGTGTGTGTGTGTGTGTGTGTGTGTGTGAGAGAGAGAGAGAGAGAGAGAGAGAGAGAGAGAGAACTCTCTTGAGAACTCCCAAGGTAGAAATCAAGAGCTTTGGATGCCAGTATGATGAAATTTTCATAAGTAATCTGAACATATCTGTTAAGAGCAAATTAGTTAAAAAATGTGAGTAAAATTTTAAAAATTTAGGTGAGGTCCTGGCTGGTGGCTCAGTGGATAAGGTGCTGGCCTGCAAACCCAAAGGTTGCTGGTTCAATTCCCCAGCCAGGGCACATAACCAGGTTGCAAGCCAGATCCCCAGCCAGGTCCTTAGCTGGAGGCAGGTGAAAGGCAATCATACATTGATATCTCTCTCCCTCCCTGCCTCTCTCCCTTCCCCTCTCTCTCTAAAAAAAAATAATAATAAAATAAAATAAAATAAAAATTAGGTGAACTCTTCAGATAGTTCTTCTAAATCTTTCCAATAACTTGAAATTTCAGAGTTTTTCTAAATTAAATGATGGAAATATGTTGAGTATCTATATTTTTTCAAATAAGATAAATAGTAAAACATTAATTGCTAAACATAAATTCATCCAGTTTTGGCTTCCTGCTGCAGAGAAACTGAAGATAAATTTGGGCCTATTAGTAAACATGTCTTATGCCATGCTGAAAATTTTTCTATAAGAAAGCACAAGTTTCTAGAAATCATAAAATTTATGTCAATCCACAAAATGCTAATGTAGATGAGTTTCAGTTGCTTGCTTCTTAGTTTTTACTAGAAACTAAAGTTTCTAAGGGTTAAAGCTAATTAATATATGTAATTAAAGTGTGAACAAAAAGGAGGCTTGGTCAAAATAAACAAAATAGAAACAGACACATAGATAGAGAACAGAGCGATGGTTGCCAGAGGGAAGGGGTGTTTTGAGACTGGGTGGAAAAGGTGAGGGATTAAGTACAACTGGCAGTTACAAAACAGTCGTGAAAATGTAAAGTACAGCATAGAAGACATAGTGAATATTATTGTAATAACTATGTATCGTGCCAGATAGGTAATGAAAATATCAGGGAAATGACTTTGTGTATAATTGTCTAACCACTATGCTGTTCACCTGAAACGAATACAACGTAAACTGCAATTGAAAAAGAAAATTAAAAGGCAAGGAGAGGGCTCTGTAATAAATCTGACAAGTCCAGTGACCAAAAGTAACCTCACATGATGAGCTTGAGATAGGGTATGTGGTAGAACAGCTGCAATTGATAAAAGCTGCAGGGCCTGTCAAGAAGAAAAAAGACCACCTCCAACGGATTTATGGCTCAGAACTAGCAGCGACCAGCTAGATCCAGCATGGTGACTAATTCCCCCTTACACCTCATTAGATGCTCACATTAGCATACTAACTGACACACCCTGCACCACAATGATTACAAATGGAGAGCCCATATGAGGACACGAAATGGCCAGCAAGACTCTTTTGATAAGTCTCCACTCTTTCTGGAAAAATCCTGAATATTCCTCTCCCTTATTGAATGCCCTACCCTTTGATTAAATGAGCCCCGATAAAAGAAGTAGATTCCACTAGGAAGGGGTTGCTCTGTTACTGAACAGCAAGTGGGGTCCTGCTGCCCCCTGCCACTGGCTAGGCAAAATTCCAGAGGCAAAGTTTTGGTGATAAAGGAAAGAAGTCTTTATTCAAAAGCCACACAATTTTGGAATAACAGTTTTCCTCAGGTGTTAGTCACTTAAGCCTATCAGTTAAGGCTGAAATCTCCAACTCTTCAGCTATAGCTTTAATATCTTAAACCTATTAAAGCTAAACTCCTTCACAGCTGAGTTCTACCACTACCACACCCATTAGTTTTTAATTATCTTATTTCTATAGCTTAAGGTTAGTTTACAAACTAAAACAGCATAAGACACCAAAGCTACAGTTTTGAAAGAACGGCAGTCTCTGCCTCAGAGCTCGTCCCCTTTAGACACCCAAAGAATAACCCTGCCACTCTGCCAGGTCAGCCCTATCCTAGGCTGCACCCTGAGTTTCTTCTCCCATCCAAAATCCATCCAAGTTACCTCCTTTGGGAAACACAGGCAGCATGATGATCAGGCATTCACAAGGGAGAGAGCCAGAGAGCTAGTCCCTGCCCTTCTTTTAAATCTTCTGGCCCATAATTCCATGTGCTCTGGGGCATTCAGCTTCCCAGCCAATCCCACCCTAGTCTGTTTACAATGGACTCAGGCAATCTCCTCCTACAGCCTCTCCCTATTCCTCCTCAGTGATCTGATTAATCTCTATCACCTCACTGGTTCACTAATAAACTCCTTAAGTACAACGTTTGAATTCTTTCCTGTGCGATGGCAAGAACTCACATTGGGTCTCTGGTTTCTGAAATGCCTTCATCAATCTGATCATAAATTCTTGACAGATCAGGGTGGGTAGTCACGTTCCAGGCCAATAAAAGGTTTATCTTTGCCTTAAGCAAGCCTTGTCCATTGCTCTTGGGCTAGGTTAACACGCCTTTGAAATGCCAGAAGCCATCCTCTTTTCCAGACCCTTGCTCAGAGCAGACACTTTTAAGAGAGCCCATAATCTGCTAACTATCTCATAATCCAATTACAGAGATCCCCGCCCCGCCCTACACACACCCTTTGCTTTCTCCAACCTTCTGTAGTCCTCCTCGGAGTTCTTCCTTAATTCCAATTGTATAAAAGAAACTGTAGCATTGAGATCTTGCTTCCTTGCATATTGTCAGTTTGACTCAAATAAACTCTTACAAAAATTCTGTACAGGTTCGGACATCTTTTACATTGATAAAAACTATTAGAAATAATACAAGAAAACAACTCTGTGCAATGAAAGTAGAACACGTTTTGGGCTGCAAAAAGGTATGAGGTATGGAGATGCATTTTTTGTTAAGGGAACTGAGTAATTTTATCTAAGCTAGAACTTTTGGTTGTGAAAAATAAACTGTATTTTAAAAAGTTGGAAAGACCTCGCTGGTGTGGCTCAGTGGATTGAGCCCTGGCCTGCAAACCCAACGGCCACTGGATCAATTCCCAGTCAGGGCACATGCCTACGTTGCAAACCAGGTGTCCAGCCAGGTCCGTAGCTGGAGGCAGGTGAAAGGAAACCATACATTGATGTTTCTCTCCCTTTCTTCCACCTTTCCTGCCTTTCTCTCTAAAACTAATGAATAAAATCTTTTTTTTTTTTAAGTTGTAAAGGGAATTTCACCTGTGCAATCAAATTTGCTAAAAACTGAGTTGTTGATATGAGGGCTTTAAAATAAGCTTTGATATCAATAATGTACTTATGTTTAAGTAAAACTTAAAATTGATTTTTTTTTTTTTTTTTTTGTCTGCTAAAAGGACAAAGTCTTCCTGGCCTGCAAGCCCGCTCCTGCCTGGAAAGCAAAGATGCTGTGCCTCAACAGCTAAGCTCTGCCCTGTCCTCAGGTCTTTGATACTGAGTCTCCTTGATATGGAGCTATGTTTTGATCAGATCTATATAATCTTCTGTTTTCGTCTTTGAAGTAAATTTCATGATAATCTGTAATCCTATTTAGTCATGTTCATACTTTTGATATTTTTGACAAACTTCCCAAAATCACATTCTAAAAAAAGTCTTTTTGACCACAAACTAACTTTGAAATTTCTCTGAGGTCCCCTAGGAAATCTCAGTGGATTTGTTTCTCTTATGAAAAAGGAGATTTTGAACTAATTAGGCTTATTTGATATGTTAAATTAAGGCATACCTCATTTAATTGCATTGCTCTTTATTGTACTTCACAGCTTTTGTGACTTTCACAAATAGAAAATGTGTCACAACACTGTGTCAGGCAAGTCTATTGGCAAAATTTACCCAACCGCACTTGCTCACTTCATGTCTCTGTGTCACATTTTGGTAATTCTGGCAATATTTTCAACGTTTTCATTGTTATCATATTTGTTATGGTGATCTGTGATCAGTGATCCTTGCTCTGATGTTACTATTGTAATTGTTTCAGGGCATCATGAACAATGTCCATATAAGATAGTGAATTTAATCAATAAATGTTGTGTGCACTGTGCTTCATCTCTCTTCTTCTCCTCAGGCCTCTCTATTCCCTGAGACATAATAATATTGAAATTAGTCCAATTAATAAGCCTACAATGGCCTCCAACTCTTCAATTAAAAGGAAAAATCACATCCCTTATGTGACGGACCAGCCGTCCCTGGGTTACACACCGGGTTTGGACGGCGGAGGACGCAAGAAAAAGAGAAGAGACAAAGTTGGGGTCGGGAGGCTCACTCAAGCCACAAGTCCCGTTTATTAATCACAGTAAGCTTATATGCAGGTATTACTGGCACCTGCTCAACTGAAACCAGGAAGCTAAGCTGCAGAGAACAAGGTATGGCACACTCTCTGCTTTCCATGCTTCATGGGCTACGGGGTAAACACACTGGGCTAACTCCCTATACACAGTGTCCATTCTGGGTCCACCTGGCACTAGGGCCGGCCTTGCCAAACACCCGTTTCTGCTAGCAGGGCCTTGCCAAGCAGACTAGCAGTCCCTAACACCCTTACTTTAAATCAAAGCTAGAAATGATTGAGTGACGAAGGCATGTTGAAAGCTGGAATAGACAGAAAGCTAGTCCTCTTGTACCAACAGGTAGCCAAGTTGTAAGTACAAAGAAATTTTATTGAAGGAAACTAAAAGTGCTATTCCAAGAAACTCACAAGTTATTTGAAAGGAAAATAGCCTTATTGCTGATATGGAGAAAGTATTAGTGGCCTGAATAGAAGATCAAACCAGCACATTCCCTTAAGCCAAAGCCTAATACAGAACAAGGGCCTAACTCCTTTTAATTCTATGAGGACTGAGAGGTGAGAAGGCTACAGAAGAAAAGTTTGAAGGTAGCAGAGGTTGGTTTATGAGATTTAAGGGAAGCAGCCGTTTCTAACATTAAAGTGCAAGGTGAAGCAGGAAATGGTGATGTAGAAGCTGTAGCAAGTTATCCAGAAGATCTGTCCAAAATAATTAATGAAATTGGCTACAATGAACAACAGATTTTCAATGCAAATGAAACAGCTTTATATTGGAAGCAGATGCCAACTATGACTTTCATAGCTAGAGAGAAGTCAACATCTACTTCAAAACTTCAAAGGACAGGCTGATTCTCCTTTTAGAGACTAATGCAGCTGTTGACTTTAATTTTAAACCAGTAGTTATTTACCATTCTGAAAATCCTAGGACCCTTAAAAATTGTGCTAAATCTCCTCTGCCTGTGCTCTATACATGGAACAACAAAGCCTGGATGATAGCACATCTGCTTACAACATGGTTTACTGAGTTTTAAGCCCACCATTGATATGTACTGCTCAAAAAAGAAAAAAAAAAAAAGATTTCTTTCAAAATATTACTGTTCATTGACAATGCATCTGGTCACACAAGAGTTCTACTATAGATATATGTGGTTAATGTTTTTTTCCATTCTGCATCCATTCTGCATGGATCAAGAAGTACTTTCAGCTTTCAAGTCATTATTTAAGAAATAAAATTAATAAGGCTATAGCTGCCACTGATTGTGATTCCTCTGATGGATCTGGGAATAATTTTAAATATCTGGAAAATATTTACTATTTTAGATGCCATTAAGAACATTCTTGATTCATGGGAAGAGGTCAAAATGCCAACATTAACAGGAGTTTGGAAGAAGTTGATTCCATCCTCATGGATGACTTTGAGGGATTCAAGGCTTCAGTGGAGGAAGTAACTGCAGATGTGGTGGAAAGAGCAAGAGAACTGGAATTAGAAGTGGAGCCTAAAGATGTGACTGAATTGCTACAATCTTATGATCAAACTTTAATGGATGATCATTTAAATACTTTTTTGTATGTGCAAAAAAAAAGTGGTTTCTTGAGATAAAATGTACTTTAGTGAAGATTCTGTAAAGAAATGACAAAGGATTTAGAATATTATATAAATTCAGTTAATAAAGCAACAGCAGGGTTTAAAAAAAGATTTTATTTATTATTTTTTTCAGAGAAAGGGGAAGGGGGAGAGGCAGAGAGGGAGAGAGACATCAATGTATGGTTGCCTTTCACCTGCCTCCAGCTATGGACCTGGCTGGAGACCTGGCTTGCAACCTGGGTAGGTGCTCTGGCTGGGAAGTTGAACCAACGATCGTGGGGTTCACAGGACGGTGCCTTATCCACTGTGCTACCAGCCAGGGCTCAGCAGCAGATTTTGAGAGGATTGACTCCAATTCTGAAATAAGTTCTACTGTTGTAAAAATGCAATCAAACAGCATCACATACTACAAAGAACTTGGTCATGAAAAGAAGTCTATCTGTGGCAAACTTAATTGTCTCATTTTAAGAAATTGCCACAGCCACCCCAACCTTCAGCAATCACTATCCTTATTAGTTGTCAGCCATCAACATTGAGGCAAGAACTACCCACCAGCAAAAAGATAATGCTATTGGAGGCTCAGATTATGGTTAGTCTATTTTATCAATAAACTATTTTGAATTAAGGCATATACATAATTTTTTAACCTGTAATACCTGCATACCTAATAAACTATAGTATATTGTGAACATAACTTTAATGTGCCCTGAAAACCCAAAACATTTGTGTAACTTTATTGCAATATTTATTTTATTGCCGTGGTCTGGAACTGACCCCACAATACCTTCAAGGTATGCCTGTAAATGAAAAGCACTCTCAAATAAGAAGTGACATTAAGCCTTCTTTATATTGTGTCTGTATAGGTATATAAATGTTCCAGAAATTGCGTGAAATACCTGAAAGTCTGATATGTTCTGGCATAGGATGCTGCCTACTATCAAGACTGAGGCTTACAACAAAAGAACTAAACCTGATACCTAGGTTGATGCCCCGGCTGATTTTCGTAGAAAGGCAGCAACACAGTATCTGTAAATGATTATGGCACCTGTGGATGCCAGACTTTAGCGTCCTGATGTCCTTGTAACATGGCAACAGACTGCCTCTGGGTCAGAGAAATTAAGATCGGTAAATAATGGCTGTATTATTTTAAAGATTTTATTTATTTTTAGAGACAGGTGAAGCGAGGGAGAAGGAAAGAAACGTTGATTGGTTGACTCTTGGATGCACCACAGTTGGAGACTGAACCCACAACCCAGCCGTGTGCCCTGACTGGGAATCCAACTGATGACCCCTCACTTTTGGGACAACACTCAGCCAACTGAGTCACACCAGTCAGAGCAACAATGGCTCTATATGAAACAAATAGTCAGGGCTATAGCACCAGTTTCCTGGCAAACCTCATTTTTTGTTTTTTGCATTTCTTCACCCACCATAATGCATTTCAGATGACTCAAATTATGAATAGGTATCTGTGAGGAGACTTGTACAAAAATGTGAAAGCAATCTACCAACAATGTCTGACCTGCCAGGTCCATAATCCTAGAAAAATTACTGTTGTTTTCAGAGGGCTCAGACCTCCTCCCTTTGAAACTGCAGCTTGATTTCATTCAACTGCCTCTTATCATGGGTTATTAATATGTTCTTGTGTGTATGTTTTCTGGATTGGTGAAGCCATCCATGTCACAAGGCTAATGCCCTCAGGGTAGCAAAGAAACTGTTAGAGAATGTGTTTCCCACCTGGGTTATATCTTTCGCAATCTCCAGTGACTAAGACATTCACTCCACTGGACAAATTCTATCAGCCTTAATGAAGGTCTTGCAAACTTCTTGGAATTATCACTGTACTGTCACCCTCAGTCATCAGGCAAGGTCAAGAGAACTAATAAGATCCTCAAACTTAAAATTTCTAAACTTGCCAAAACTACTGGACTTTCCTGTATTGCCTTTGATCCTTCTGATTGTTACTGTACTCTCTTTGGGAAACAAACTCATTCCACATGAGACAGTCACTGGCAAACCAATGTCTACTGATATAAAACTTCTGCTGGCCCTTTGTCTCATGCTAATACAACCAGCTACTGTAAGTTTTGTTTTGTTTTTTTTAAAGATTTTATTTATTATTATTTTCAGGGAGAGGGGAAGAGAGAGAGGGAGTGAGGGAGAGAAACATCAATGTATGGTTGCCTTTTACCTGCCTCCAGCTACAGAGCTGGCTGGAGACCTGGCTTGCAACCTGGTTATGTGCCCTGGCTAGGAATCAAACCAGTGACTGTAAGTCTTTAATGTCTTATGCTCAGACCCATCATCAACTGATTAAAGAAGATTTCCCAGATCTCAAGGCCAAGGATCCTGCTGTTCCCAGTCTAGAACCTAGTAACTGGGTTTTCTGGAAATATCATCAGAGGAAGATAGGCCCACTGAAAAGGACATTACCAAATAATCCTGACCAGTGACAGCACTGTAGAACTAGAAGGTATTGAGCCTTGGATACACATCTCACAGCAAAAGAATCCGACACGTGATTCTGTGCAGATGCTGGAGGACTTTGAATCAAATTGAGAGCAAAAAGAAGAATCAGACATTGGAGTAGACTGCTTCTTCCCAAGATGACATATCAAGCTGCTGTTTTTCTTTCCTTTACTCTGACATTGACCTGGAAAGATAATGCCCACTCTTTACCCCTATGTTCCCATTGTCATATAGCTCAGATTTGTCCTCACTCACTAAGAAATCCCATCAGTAGCACTCATTTTTGCAGGCATTTAGGATAACTGTTTAATGCTGAGAGATTCTCGTCTCACGTGTGCTAAAAAGTTGACTAACCCCTTGCTTAAATGAGAAAACACAGCAATTCCTTAAAATGACATGCCTATTAAAGTAGTCTCTAACACTTGACAAAATACAGACTTTGGCTAAAAAAATACTTGGGAGTTCTTCCCACTATCCTTCCTTGTTACTCAAATGTGGCCTCAAGCTGTTTCTGGCCTTTGCAATTTCCCTCTGATGTGAGACATGACATCCAGGAAAGGTCCTTCCTGGCATCTTGTCTCTTGGAGAGCTTGGCTGGTCAGTGATGATCTCAAAAAAACATCTTGGTCAAAAAGGGAAGTTGTGAAAAGTCAATAAAGGAAACCGCAACTAAAATTGCAATCAGGAAGGCCTATATAGAGGGAGATCCTATCCTCCCATTCCTCATCACTGACCCCAAACAGGAATAGATGTACATTGTCTATCCAGCCAGAAGGTGGTACCAGTCTGTACTGGGCAGAGGAAGGGAGATTTTCTAGTTGCCTAGCAACAAATCCAGCCACAACAAACCTAGCCAACAGAAATGCTGCAACACAGCCAATGAGAAGCCTAGTCACCCTGAACTCTTACTTTTCCTTCAACTTTCATTTTTCTTTTTCTAATTAATTTCCTTGCCCAGTCCTTATTTTTATAAAAAGCTTTCATTTTGTTAAACTCCTTGAAGTATCTCTCTGCTGGGTGAGATGCTGCCTGACTCATGAATCATTTAATACAGCCAATTAGGTCTTCACATTTATTCAGATGAATTTTGTTTTTGGACACAGCAATATTGGGATTGTTTTTTTTTAAGACAACAAACTTCCTTAAAGTCTATTGACATCAAGGTTATGAAGGTATTGTGAGAAACAAGGTAGCAAGTGACTCTCAAACTAGGCTAAGCCACAGTAGAACATCTAGGCCAAACCAGAAATAAATCAAGAAGTGTCTGAGTTAACAGGATTAACAAAGTGAGGACAAGACCAAGCTTGGCATGGGTACCTATGAGAACAAAGGAAAGGAGGGATGGCCATGCTGTGGTTTAAACTGTCCAATCGTCTCTTTAGATACGATTGCGCCAGATTGCGACTCTGAAGTACTCAGCCAATGAGGAAACGGGAGAGGAACTGCTCGCATTAGGGTATAAACTTGTCCGTTTCTCCCACTTCGGTGTGCCTGCCCACCAGATACCACCAGCAGGCACCTGCTCTTGCAAGAACGTAAATAAATGCCTCGCTTTTGCTATACTCCTGGCCTCATTGCCCATTTGTTTTATAGACTGGAAGAGCATATTTCTCACAGTACTAATTATGAGCTTTAGAAGGAGCCCCATGGAAGCACAATCAGGTCATGGAAGAGAAGGTGGTCAAAAGGGAACACAAGGTCTTTGCCCTGCCCCAGCCTCCTGCCTCCTGAGGTTAGAGCATGGACACTTCCCTCGGTAGACCTAGTAACCTTGAGCCTTTATCTCTCTGATTTGTGCCTCAGTGTCCTTATATATAAAAAAGAATTGTAAACATGACTCCCGTGGGGGTGGGGGTGGCAGAAGTTAAAACTTACTGTGCTTAGCACCAGTCTTGACACAGACTAGGTACTCATAAATGTTACTTATGATTATTGTCATCAAACATTCTATGATCAAATCAGAGAAGAGGGAATACTTTTCTCATTACCTACACATTAATCTGTTTAGAATGAAAAATGCATTTTAAATCATACTTCTTCCCACAAACTCTCACCAACAGGCTATGAGACTCAGATCCCTGGTGGGCCAGGACCATCTCCCCATCCTTTGGCTTTGCTTGGACCCCAGCCTTGTGGCCCAGTAACGGATTCTTCACAAAAAGGATCTTTAAGCCCTGGGTACAGAATGGGTCAGATCACAGGCTGTCTACTTTCCATTGCAAATGACAAAAGCCACCACAGTTTGGCTTACTGAGTCACATTTTGAATGAGCTCAGAGGGCAAGTGTCCCTGCTGTGATTCCCTCCAGCAGTCCCACAATGGCTGATAGCACTATGTTCTGATTGTTGTCAGCCAGTCAAGTCTGGTCTGCCCTCCTTGGTGCCTACAGCTGCTTGAGCCTGCTTCCAGGACCGTGTGTTATCACAGCTGCCTGGCTTTTCTCCCCCACCAAAGGAGGCAATTTGAGTCTAGCACTTGGCTCTGAAGGCTCAAAATCCCCAACTATTACCACAGAGCATGGAATACAGTGGATGCTTCAAGGTTTATTGAAAATAACCAACTGCATGCAATACTGCACTCTAGCAACAGCCCTCCTGGCAGCCCTTGAGAGCAATGGGATGGATGCACTGACTCTTTGGCAGCAACGTGAAGCTCCTGCTTCAGCACTTGTTGCCTATAGAAGTTTCCAATGAGAGGAAACCTTCTGTGGGTGACTTACATGTTAGTGGGCCTTTAATGCACATAAGACCAGGTGCCTAGATTGTCCCTTTGACTGACTTTTCCTGCAGGGGCTGTACAGGGCCAGTAAATTCACACAGAGAACATATAGGCAAAGTATAAAGCAGTCTTTGCTGATCTATGTATTTGTGTGTGAGAGAGTTTGTGAGTACATGCATCTGAGTATGTGCACATGTGTGAATGTGTGTACTTTAACCTGGTTCTACCCCTTTCTCATCCTATCCCAGCACTTAAAAACATACCCTGGAATCAAAATAGAAATTAACAAGAATAATAGGGTTTAACATACCAATTTTCACCCAACTTCAGAAACTGATGTGGAAATGTAAAAGTTTGGACAAATCTTGCATACAATAGATAGGCTTCAAATTGTTTTTGTAAAATAAATATTACACAGTACCTATATGTCCATGGATATAACTTAAACAAGGGCTTCTAGACACTTACTCTTCACTGCCTACCATCTACTGTCATATATTCTATGAGAGATTTTTTTTTTTTTTTAGTAATGCTTGTCACAGCCTATGAAATGGATTTCACTACTCACCAGTGGATACTCCCCATCTTGCTGTTTTATTTGTATTTTTTAATTGATTTTTTGAAAGAGAAAGGAAGGGAGAAATGGAGATAGAAGAGAGAGAGAGAGAGACATTGATTTCTTGTTCCACTTATTTATTCACTCATTGGTTGATTCTTTTTTATACTATATTAGGTCATTACAGTTGTCCCAATTTTATTTTCCTTTGCTCTCCTTTGCCCAGTACCCTCCTTCCCTCCAACAGTCCCACCCTGCCTTAGTTCATGTCCATGGGTCGTTCATGTATGTTCTTTGGCTTTTTTCCTTTACTATACTATTCTTAACTTCCCCTGTCTCTTTTGTACCTACCAATTATGCTTCTTAATCTGTGCACCATTTCTCCATTTCTCCCCTTCCCCCACCCAGTTGATAACCCTCCAAATGATCCCTATACCTATGATTCTTATCCTATTTTAGTTGTTTGTTTTGTTTTTATTTTTATATTTTAGATTCTGTCATTGATATGTGTGAGTTTGCTGTTATTCTAATGTTCATAGCTTTGAAATCCTTTTTCTTAAATAAGCCCCTTTAACATTTCATATAATAAGGGCTTTGTGATGATGAATTCCTTTAGCTTTACTTTGTCTGGGAAGCACTTTATCTGCCCTTCCATTCTAAATAATAGCTTTGCTGGGTAGAGCAATCTTGGTTGTAAAGGTCCTTGCTTTTCATCACTTTGAATACTCTTGCCAGCCCCTTCTTGCCTGCAAAGTTTCCTTTGAGAAATCAGCTGATAGTCTTATGGGAACTCCTTTGTATATAACTCTTCTTTTCTCTTGCCACTTTTAAGATTCTCTCTTTATCTTTGGCATTTTAATTACAATGTGTCTTGGTGTGGTTCTCTTTACATCGATCTTGTTTGGGACTCTGTGCTTCCTGGGCTTGTATGTCTATTTCCTTCACCAAAATTGGGAAGTTTCCCTTCATTATTTTTTAACACAAGTTTTCAATTTCTTGCTATTCCTTTTCTCCTTCAGGTAACCTTAGGATTTGGATGTTGGCATGTTTAAAGTTGTCCCAGAAGTTCCTAGGCCTCGCCTCATTGTTTTCAATTATTGTTTCTTTCTTTATTTGTTTGGACTCTGGAGATAGCCACCGTTGTCTGCTCCTCCACCCCAGGGTCGTCCCCGCCCTCCTGCAGCTCTACAACCTCTTCTGCCTTGAGTCCCTTGTCATGACTGGTGGTGGCAGCAGCGGTGGCCAAGGTAGTGGGATCCAGACCCAGGTCCAGCATGTCCATGGGGTGGGGTGGGGGCGGGGGAGGGCACGGGGCCCAGGGCGAGGGGTGGGATGGGATAGGGTGGAGTGAGGTGGGGTGGGGGGGGGAGGGGAGGGAGGGGAGGGGGCAGGTGGACAGCTGGGGGGGCCCCCGAGCCTGGTGCTCACACCACACGGCAGGAGGGTCCCGAGGAGACACAGGAGCCCTCAATTCTTGTTTCTTATTCTTCACTGTTTGTTTATTTCTTCCTTATGTTTCAAATCATTGATTTGAACCCCAGTTTCCTTCCCTTCACCATTGGTTTCATGTGAATTGTCCTTTGTTTCACTCAGCATAGCCTCCACTTCTTTTCTTCTGTGTTTGTCATATTCAAGCATATCTGTCAAGTCTATGAACATCTTTACCACCCACGTTTTAAACTGCATCTGTTAGGTTGGCTTACTTTCTTTTCATGTAGTTCTCCCACTGGAATCTCGATCTGTTCCCTCTTTTGGGCTATATTTCTCTGTCTCCTCAACTTTACAGGCTCCTGTGTTTGCCTTTATTTCTTAGGTAGGGTTGTCGCACCTGTTACATTGTAAGGGGTGGAGCCTTAGATATCCGTCAGTCCTACGTGACCCGTTTCACCATATTATGGTGCTGTACATAGAGGAGGGGTCTGAGGCGGAAAATACTGCTTGCTCTACATTCACCCCTTTTCCAAGCACCTCTCCTGCTTCCCATGTGGGACTGGTCACTCTCTAGCTGTTGCTCTGGCCATGGTTCCCAGGGTGGGTGGGCCTGTGGATGTTCCAGGATGGTGGGGCCCTCCAAACAAACAGATTCTTCTGAGAGACCAGGAGTTTCTTCCTCCATCCCAGCCCCCACTGCTTTTCACAGTCAGAAGCAATGTGGCTTTATTTTCCCCTCTGGGTGCTAGAAATATGAGCCACGCAGTTTGGTATGGTGCTGGGAGCATTCCCCAGGGGTCTTATATATATATGACTGCACTTAACACCAGCCAGCCACATTCATGGTCCTGCCACAGCTGCCTTGCAGCCAAGCCATGTCCTCTGCCCTGGCTCCGCCCCTCCTACCTATCTGGATGACTATTTCTTCTATATATCTTTTGTTTGTTGGGCTTCCGTGCAGCTCAATTTTCTGGAATTTCTGGTTGTCTCTAGTTTTGAGGTAGTTGCACTCCTTATGAGTTGTGGAGGTAGACACAGTGTATCTACTCTATCATCAGTATTTTGAACTCTGCGTCTGTTAGGTTGGTTATCTACTCATTGCCTATTTCTCCCACTGGAACCTTGATCTGCTTCTATTTTTGGACCATACTTCTCTGCCTCCTCAACTTGACCGACTCCTATGTTTGCCTTTGTGTTTTAGGTAGAGCTGTCACACCTGTTATATTGTAAGGGGTGGAGCCTTAGTTATTCACCAGTTCAAGGGCAATCGTTTCACCATGTTGTGGCGCTGTCTGGATGCATATTGCTTCTTTATATCATTGCTTGTTGGACTTCCATGAAGTTCATTTTTCTGGTAATTCTGGTTGATTATAGTTTTGAGGTAGTTGCATTTCTTCTTATTGTTGTGTAGGGTGGCTAAGTGTGCCTACTTATGTCTCCATCTTGACAAGAAGTCTTTGGTTGATTCTTGTAAGTGCCCTGACGGGGGCACAATCCTGCAACCTTGGTGTACTGGGATGATGCTCTGGCCAACTGAGCTATTGGCCAGGGCTCCCATCCTGCTATTTTAAAATCATCTTAGAGCATTTCCACCTACTCTAGGGTTCCCTAGAGGTGAGCATGAGAGCTCACCTTTGGAGAATGAGATGATGATTGGGGTGTGGGCTCCAGAGAGGAGACAACTGCTCTTATAAAGCCCTCAACAACTGAAGACCCTATTGGTCATGGGCTGCCTCCCTAAAAGTGCAGATTGGCCTTCAGATCCCACCATGGAGGCTGCAGCTTTGTCATCAAAGAAGTAGAAGGAACCTTCCCCTCTCCTCTCTTCCTTTTCCAACTTCTTTTCATCCTCCAAGGCCAGCAGAAATTCAGCAGCTCTGTCACTACCAGGACCTGGCTGAGCTGGCTTCCTGTTTGGATCCTGCCCCTACCTGGCTAAGCCCCATCCTCTGAGGCCTGCCCAATGCTGACTGGGGCAGGGGAATAGCTGGAGGGAGAGCTGTAGATGTTGGTGTTTGTTTTAATGCTTTCTAGAGAACGGCCCATCCCAAGCATGTAATTTTCATTATATGATATCAGCATTTAGCTTCAGCAATGGAAATGTCAACTTCAATTATTTTCAAGGAGTCTTGATGGCTCTGGGAATAAATCAACATAAATAATGTTTTCATAAACTCTGAATCATGTTCATAATAGCATTATATCTAGAACACTATATCTATATTCAAAACGATTTTTCTTTGCATCTTAGCAATTAATTGTTGCCAAGTGCTCACTTTTCTATCTATTCCTCATTGCTATTAGTTTAGAGCCAGGACCTGGAGGTGACACACTGACACAGGGGCCAAGTCCCTGATCCCAAGACCATTCCTAATTCTATTGCCCAAAGGTTCAGGGATGGTATAATGTCTTTTTCCCAGAAAAACTGTCCCCTTTTCTCTCAGTTCATTTACTTTGCTCACCCTCTGGCCCACCATCTCCACGAAGCCTGTTCTGGCCACTACACCTGGCAGGGATGTGTCCTTTCTCCATAGTCACAAGGCACTCATCAGCTCCCATCTATCGCCCCCTGGGAAGACAGTGGGGCAGATGAGGTAATGTTGCCAGCGTGGGTCTTTTCCAAGGTGTGCAACCTACCAGCTGTTTGCCTCTGGACAGTCAACAGGTGGCTGTGCCCAAGGGTGATCTATCAGGAGGTTTCTTACCATTTTACCATTAGGTCACAGAAAGTGACACCAATGTATCTGAGCAGAAATGGAATTTATTAAAGGATACCAGGAAGCTCAAATTCTATAGGGGCCCGAGAATGCGACCTGGATGCAGGGGACCAGGCAGTGTCTAAAATTCCACTGGGCCACTGTGGTTTGCACGGAAGACAGGCACGAACATTGGGGAGCTGCTGAATGCTTCTGGAAAAATAGCTGGCTTTGGAAACTAGACATGGCCAGGCCACCACTGTTGCCAGAATGGAGGCTTCGCCCATCCCCAGTGGCCTACTTAAGGCCTGGGGTACTGTGTACCACTAGTGTAGCCAAGCTACAAAGGATTATGGAAAAGGGGATATTTTGCATTTCTATAAAAGGAGGCAGACTTTCTGGTGGTGGTAGTGGTAGTGGTATTCTTCAGTCAGAAGAGGGTTCAGACACTGGGTAATTAAAAACAAGGGTAAACAGCCCCACTGGGGCCACACTTTTCCCTCTGCCTGATCACCAACGTCCTTCCACAGCTATTTTGTTTGATGTCAACATTATTTTCAGTAAAGAACTACATAAATGCAGCTCCAGGGGCCTCCCCCTCCAATCTGATTCCTGACATGAGCTTCCAGTTATATTTCACATTCCCACATGGACTGACTTACAGGGAGAATGTGCAGAAGGGTCCAGGCCAAGGGAAGTCCTGCCCCGACATGGTCCTAGATGAGTGGAGTCTTTAACCAAGCAGTGAAAAAAAAAAATTCAAGACTCAAGTCTGGGTGAAAGTGAGAATAAGTTTATTAACACTTGGGACACAGAAATCTAATGTATGGACCTGAGGAAAGGAGCACCGATGTGCTCAAAGGAGAGCCAGCACTGGTGTCCTTTGTCCTGAGTGTTTTATCTATTTTCTATAGGCAGAAATTTTAGCGGAGGTCCTAGGGGAGAATCTCAACAGAATATTCGTTAGATTTCCAGGTGTGTTTTTAGTATGCTGAGGTATCAGAATGATTCCCTGTATAGTAGTG
This sequence comes from Noctilio leporinus, assembly GCA_004026585.1. Taxonomy (NCBI): domain Eukaryota; kingdom Metazoa; phylum Chordata; class Mammalia; order Chiroptera; family Noctilionidae; genus Noctilio; species Noctilio leporinus. Next base: position 25,207 of record PVIW01006635.1, read on the forward strand.
TCGGCGATCCCCCTCTGCTTAGTTTCATCTTTGTCTTGGATTAATCTGGCTCTTTGTTGTTGTTGTTGTTGTTATCTATCTTCTTGACTGAAGTGATTTAAACCACCTGCTTTTAGATATCTTTGGGTAGGAAGGATAGAGTCTTGTGATTTATCAGCTGGCTGTCAATTACCAGCTATTTTGGCTGTTTGTTCAGCCATTTGTCTCAAGTTACCTCGTTCCACTTGCCAGGGAATTTTTCTAGTTTCTTACTAACCTGTGTCAGTCCACGACAGTTATATTTCTCAGTGTAAGTGGATAATTGGCATTTTGGATTTTAGAAACAGGTCCTTTGGGAGATTATAGCCTACTATGAACCAGTATCTCAGGCCCAGTCCCTTCCGAGCCACCAGCCATTTAGGTTCCCTTTTTCTAAGGCTGGTAACCTGGCCCCAGTCCCTGGTGGTAGGATGGTGGCCATTTAGACAGCTGCTGGCCCTGCCTATAATCCCAATCATTCCCACAAGTGCAGGGTGGTACTCTCCCTCAGTCACTGTGCACTTGGAAGCAGATATCAAACTTGTAGCCTTTGTGACATCACTCATGCAAACATTCAAAAAAGAACAAGCCCATGAAGTAATTTGGTAGAACATCACCTTCATTTAAAAAATGAAATTATATTCAGTTGGGACTCTCTGGGAAATTCCAGACTCACCCCTCCTCGGTGGTTAATATGCTGGTTGCTGGGCAAGTAGCAGTTCTGCACTGTAGGATGGACAAATGAAGGCATGGGTAGTTGGATGGACGAATGGAGAGCCTGCTCTGTTTGCCCAAGGCCAGGAAAAGGGGTCAGAAAGGGTCACAGTTTTGAGGGGAGCAAATTAGGGGTAAAAGGCTCTCCATATTTGAAGATTCTGAGCACAAGATCGTTTCTCCTTTGTCTGAAATGGTTGAGGGGTGAGCTGGGGTCTCACCAGGGGTAGGGGGATGGGTGAGATGATTTCCTGGATCCCTTTCTGGAATCTTTCTCTAAAGATGCCCAAAGGGTCTGGGCTGGATCAAGAAAAAAAGCAATGGGAGGGCAGAAGGCAATGTACACCATTCAAAGGGATCTATCCTAGGCACCAAATTATTTTCTCATGCATGAAGACAAAAGTAAAAATGTGAAAGCTCTTCTTCTGTGCTCCTTCCAACAAAGAAAAAATACAATATTTATACTGAAGAGTTGTTTGTTTGATTACTATACCCAGGCCAATGAATTCATATTATTCCTGAGCAAGATCTCCTGAGATAAACCTACTGTATAGCCTGTAGGCCATTAATCTGATATCCAGGGACCGGAAGAGTATGTTTGTTACTGGAGAATGTTATCTCCAACCCTTCCCTGAGAAGTTGCTTCTCCACAGCTGCACTGGTTCACGATGACCTCCTTTTCCCCTGCCCAGTCCATCTTCCCTCTCTCCTACCTGTGTAGATTTTCCATTATAAGCAGCTGCAAATAAGGAGAGTCTACAGGAGGGAGGCCTCAAACAGGGCTTCCTCACCCATGAAAATGGGCTGTGGATGGCACTGCAGCCTGGAAGCCACAAGGACCTTCCAGGCAGGGAGAGGAAGTACGTAGGAGGAAGGGACACACAATGAGGCAGGGCCATGGCCAGCTCTGGTCAGCAGGCTCAGGCGAGGGGGACAGTAGGGCTACAAATGTGTTTCCTTTCAGAGCTTGCCTGAGAAGCCATGGTGGGGACAGGGTGTGTAGAAGTGGGAGGAAGTTGGGAAGGTCCAGCCAGGTAGGTGGCACTCCAGTTCTAAATGCAAGCCCCTTGTCTCCTACCTGGGCCTCTCCCATTGGCTGGGCAGAGGCCTGGCTTGGAGGACCTTTGGAGCCCTGCAGGAAGAGGCGGTTGGGGAAAAGCAGAGGACCTCACACGTGGCCCAGAGCAGCGGCAGGTGCTCCAGAGAGAGAATGGCTTCATAACCTCAGGCCACCATGGGTGCTGTCCCTCAGGAGAAAGGTCTGGCTTCTAGGGCTCCTTGGTGAGGGCCATCTCCCTGCAGGGTGGCCCCAGCCATTTCTGTGGCAACTCAAAATGGGATGCTGGGAGACTGAGACTCCCAGGGGTGCTAGGGCCAGCTGCAAGGTGGCCATGCCGGGCTTGCTGAAGAGATGTCCCTGAAAGAACTATGTGCAAGATGGGGTAGGGAGCGCGTGCCGGGAGGGACAGGGGAAATTCTGTGCTGCTGTTTGCTGTCCCAGGCCCTCGTCAGGCACCCCCACACCCCGTGGAGAATATCTGAAACTGTTTGCATGGTTAAAGTGGGAGGAAGAGAGAGGAGTCCCAAGCCTGGACAAGGGCGCCTCACCTGTCAACCCCTCCACTCTGTTTGGGGTCACCTTCTCATAACGTATCCCCTGCCCTTCATCCCCACATTGCTTTCCTCACCTCTCCAACTACTCTCCTCATTTTAAAGACTACAAAAGTTGTTAGGGTGGCCAGTGACGTGGGTGTGAAAGATTTCACGAAGAGTTGAAAATACAGGGGACAAAGTTTTATTCACTTTCTAGGAAGGAAAAAGGACTAAATGCAGAGAGTTGCTCTGGCCTGGAAAGGTTGGGGCTGTGACCTTTTATTGGGTTATAAAGGGTGAGGTTTGCAGTAGAGTAATCAGGGCTGTGGCCAATTCAGTTGATTTTGACAGGCTTCAGTTTGCTTTGATGTTATCTTTAGGTTCAGGGTCTGCTCGTGGCAACAAGGCAAGTCCTGTTTTACAAGTTCTCAGAATATTTGTGCTTTTCAGGAGCTTTGGGTAATTATCCCATCCTGAGAACAGAGGCTCCGAAAAACAACAGTTAGTTACACCTGACAGGGTCAAGGCAAGGGCAGCTAGCTCTGGTGAAGAGGACCTGCAGGGTTTTTTGACCTTTTAAAAGGGTGCTCCTCTCTTTCACCCCTTTAGCCAAGGGATGCCAAGTTTTGTAGCCCATGTGCCCCTTCCTTCCAACAGGGACTGTGGTCCTCCTGGGAATGTCTAGGGTCTGTGCTGAATTTGGTTGCACTGGCAGCTGTGCTGGCAAAGCCAACCCAGCTCAGAGCCAGCGCGGGCTCTGGGGGCCTTGGGGGGCTCTCCTCAGGTCAACTCCAAGGCCGTGTCTGCCGCCTGAGCCTGGCCCTCAGCTTCTCTTTGCTCTGCTCTCCGACCTCCACTTCCCACCTCCCACCTTCCACTACGTATCAAGTCCTAATTCCACATTTTTTCTGTTAAGACATCCCAACTGGTTGGGAAAACTGTCCAAAAGGAGCTCTGGCCCTAAACAATACCTCCTTAGAAATACAGCGGCCACTACCCCTCTCTGGAGACTTATGGTCCTGTCCTAGAAACCACCTTCCCAGCAGTGAAACTGGCTTTTCCTCTCCTGCCACCTCCTTCCCCTCTCCATCTGCCTGGTGCTCAGGGCCCCAGGCTCCTGCATTGCCACTCTATGTTCCTGTTGCTTGTGACCTTCTACAGTTCACTCTTGCCTCAAGAGAATGACTCTCCCTTACCTACAAAATGTGGAGGAGTGGAGTCCATCATCTGGGGATAGCTTCAAGCTAAGAATCTGTTTCTGTGATGAAGTTATGGATTACAGTATAGGCCAGGTTTTCTTTATTGATAAAATGCAGAGAGAGTAATGAACCCATAGTGACATGAATTGTTGAGTATGAAGAGCTCGCTTTGTTTCTTCTGGAATGAACACTGCTATCCACTGGCCTGGAATGCAGGGCTCCCCATCCCCCCACATCCCTAACATCTCCCTAGTCTCCCTCCCTACAGAGTGGTTGGAAGAAAAGAATGAGATGCTCTAGGTCCATGTGTCATGTCCCCAGGAAAAGCCAATGAGAGCACTCAGACATCATTACCTGTTCAGTTCAATCATCTGCAGGGTGACAGCCAACCACAGTCCTACCTTCCAGAGATCCTCTTCATGTGACAAGAGCAGGGGCCTCCCAGGGACTGCGTGTGTGGCAGAACTAACCATTGGCAAAATGGCTAGGGCAGTCACAGGAGAGGGACAGTGAGTTCGTCCTGGCGCACAGGGCAGTGGGCCCTGCAGGAGAAGCAGGTAGGGTGCAAGTGATGAGCCTAAAAAGCAAGGCAGCCATGTCTGTATGGCCCAAGAAGGGATTTTTTGGAATACGTGTAGAGAGAAAAAGCCACCCATGAGTATAACGGATGCCCCCCGAAGAGGTGGAGAGGATCCCCTCATTTTGGGGCCCAGAAGAGAAAGATGGCCTAAGTCGGGGCAGAGGGCAGTTCTGAACTAGGAGGAAAGGGGATGGATGTTTTTCTCCCCCTGTGATACAGGCCACCATGCTTTGTACCATGTGACCTCATTGACAGGGCCGAAGGTGAGCATGAGACTAGAGCAGCTCCTTCTCTAATGGTAGGTGGGATGGGGTTGGGCGGGGGGTGATGTATCCTGAGGAGGAAGCTGGTGGAAAGGAGCAAAGTCAGAAGTGGGGTTATGGGCTGGGAGCCCTGCTGTGTCCCCAACAAGCCTGTCTCCAGGAGACCAGCCACCTGTTGACCCCCAAGAGCCCCATTTCCTAGGTGGCCTCCCTTCCAGTTTTACCAGTTTCTGCTATGACACATTAGACCCTTCGAACACAAACAGCAGAACTGGGAAGGCCCTCAGGCCAGAGTGAGTATGGGGGCCCTTAGGACGGACAGAGTGAGTATTGGCGCTGCCTGAAGAACCGAGGACAGAGCCCAGGGCCTGGAGGCAGGTCAGGAACCAGCTCCAAGTGGAGGCTGTGAGCTCATGATGCTCAAGGCTTCTTATTAACAACAACAACAGTACCCCCACATGGAAACCTCATTATTTAATGTACTTTCTGCATCATCCTACCAGGTCTTACCTCAACCCAGGGCAGTGGCCAAGGCAGTAATTTATTTCCATTTAAAGTTAAGAAAGTGGGCTTGGAGAAGTCAAGGCCCTTTGAGACCAAAAGCTCGAATGGTGGGATATGAGACAGAGGACTGAGTTGAGAAACAGGAGACTAGCCACGTCCCCACCAATTCACTTTTCTCAAGGCTGTTCATTGTCTGTTCCCTTTCAGGGCACCATCTCTCCCTACCTTGGGTCTGAGGAGAAATGTTGGCCAGAGAGCGTTTTCCCTCGCCCCTGGCACTTCACCTCCCTGAAGTCAGGGGAGTCAGAATCCTTCAACCTGCACTGGCAGCTACTTGCCACATGTGGGTACCGAGTACTCAGAATATGGCTGGTCTGAATCATGATATACTAGAAGTATAAAATTACAGTGAATTTCAAGATTCTGTACACACAAAGAACATAAAGTATTTCATTATTAATTTTATATTGATTACACATTAAAATGATAATATTCAGGGAGAAAAGAAAAAGAACACTGTCCACAGGCCTATGACTCCCTGCACATCCAGAACAGAAGTATTTCAGAGAGAAACTGGTCATAACCCTGGGCTAGGCCACCTCTCCTCTGTGCCTCGTGCGTCTGTAGGAGCTGCTTTCAGGTAGATAGATAAACACCCGGAGGGTCTCCAGAGGCTCCCAGCAGCAGAGGCAGGCATGGCGGCTGGCACAGCCAGGGCAGACAGAGCCCCTTGGTTCTGCCTGGTATTCCTTCATCTTCACTGGTGCCGGCAGCTCATTTTCTGCATGGAATGAAGATAAATCTCTCTGCTCCAGAAAACTACATTTAGCTTCTTATTCTTTTTGCAGGGCAGGGAGGTTTCATCGACAATGCATTCGTGTTGCAGATGGCCTGCCAGATGCCACATTCCCTCACGCTATCACCTTATAAGCAGGTTCTGTCAGGTTCTAGGAGTAAAAGCTTAATTAACAAGTGGTGTGTACAATTATGTACTTAATTACCTACTGCTTTTATTTCTTTGTTGTTTCTTGTTTTGCAAAAGTTTGGTAGCAATTAGAGGCAACTGTTCCCTAACACAATCTCTCTCTGCACTGTGTGTGTGTGTGTGTGTGTGTGGGAGAGGGGGGGTGGGAGACGGAGAGGGAGAGGGAGAGGGAGAGAGAGAGAGAGGGAGAGGGAGATGGAGAGAGAGAGAGGGAAATTTGGAGAATGGTGGCGTGGGGAGGGCAAGCCTGTCTCTTTTCTTCCTTAGCCCACCATCATTTAGGACAGGCAAACTCAGCATGGGCCCCCTACCCCAGACTCACTGATCTAAATCTCTGGGAGGTGGCCGGGCATGTAAACGTGTAGAGAGTTTCCTGTGGTGCCAATCTGCAGTCCAGCTGGGAGCCCAGATCTGGACCTCTCTGTTGGGGCAATCCTTTTCTCCTTTTTTCTCCATCTCTCCCTGTTTCTCTATCCTGGAGGACAACGGTGTGGCTGGTCTAGGGCAGTAAAGAAATAGGAGGTGCTGGGGGAAAGCAGGGACAATCCTGCCTCCGGTGAAGGATAGTGGCAGCTATAGGGAGCCAGGCACAAAAATTAAGGTGGCCTGGAATGGAACATAGGAAGGATCATATTGGACGGAATTTGATGGGCTAAAGCCACACCCATGATTTGGGTCTTAGAAAGAAGTGATTGATTTCCCCTGGAAGGATCTCTGCAGGCATCCCATGTGAACTGAGGGACAGGAAGCCCTATCCCTAGTGCAGATGTCTTTTGTAAACATCAGGGCAGGGAATGTCCTGTTTTGAGCAAACTTCCCTCAGAGTCCAAAACTTATTTATCAATAAATATCTGGTGACAGAAGTGGTGTCAGAGCTGATAGCAAAGTCTGAGACATTGGAGGGCAGCCCATCTGGCTTCTCAGAGGGCTCTGGGCGGGCTCTGGGCTCCTCACCTGGTGGGCTGGGCCCAGGGCTCCTGGGTCTCAAACATCCTCCCTACCTTGTCCACGGACATCAGCTGGAGCTGGGTGCAGTCAGGAGAGGCCCAGGAAGGGAGAAGATGCAAGAGCAGAAGAATTGCAGGATCAAGAGCTTGGCGCTCCCCTTTCTCCCTTCAACTCAAGGGGAAACCTCATGGACACTTCCCAGAAATGAAGACAGATGAGGCCACGCTCAGCACCACAGCCAGGACCCTTTAGCTGTGCCACTTCTCTACCTCCCAGTTTCCTCCCCTGCAATAAGAAGCAGGGGCAGGATGAGGTTTTTGGGCTCTGCTTGGTCCACCATTCGAGTCTGTGTTCTACAGACACCCTCTCTCCTACCTCTTAAAGAAGAGTCTGCCAGACTCCAGAGAGCTGTGTGCCAGGAAAAGAATGGTAAAGGCCAGGCTGGGCCCATGACCTCATGGTACACTCAGACCTACAACTGGGCCTCCCATGTGCTCAGTAGATATTGGTTAAGTTAGTGAAAATGGAATAGATGGGCCGTTGTATCTTTGCCATGCTCTTTCCCTGTAAAGGCAGTCATTCTACCCCAAAGACAAACTTAGTTCTGTGTCCCAGGTGTGGCCCTAGTTGACCAATGGCAGGCACCTGTTGAGGGAATCACCTTGAGGTATGGCCTGGGGCAGAGATAAAATAGGACAAAGGATTTCCCTTCCCCGAAGGCTGATCTGGGAAATGCTCAGCATTAGGTGATTAGCAAGGGAAACTGAAGCAAAGAGAATCATTGGGTGGAAGAGGGGTAATGAAGAGCAGAAACAAGTGACAATGAAGAGGGAACAGGAGCCAGATGTGTACAGCAGTTTTGAGAGGGGACATCCCCCTGCCCCAGGTGGGGAGGTCTGGCTCAACCCAGAGACCCTCTTCTCCAATTCCATCCCCTTAGTGCCCCTCATCACCTCCTGTGAATCTGTGTAACCACCCTTGCCCTGTTCAACCCTCCCCTGCAGTTTCCATCAGCGTCAGGGAAAGTCTCAAGAAAACCTGGAAGGGATGGAGGAGGACTGTGTGTGCAGCTTGTCCCAACTGTTAGGCACTGTAAAAGTGAGAAGAGAAACAGGGGAACAGGCCATGAGTTTAAAAGACTTGGCCAGCTGCACAAGCGGGCTGAGACCAGGAAGGCAGGAAGGTGTCAGCAGCTAACAAAAGAAAGGCAGGGGTTTTTAAAGGGGAAAGGGGCTGCCGGGGACAGTGGTCGAAGAGACTCTGTTGATGGCTTTGGGGGCGTTGGCTCTGAGAACAGACAGGCTGACCGCAAGAGAGGAGTTATAGGTTCTCACGGGCAGGTTACGATATCCTTGAAGGCCACAGTGGTCACTATCATCAGCACACAGGCCTGATTAGCAGACCAAGACATCTTTGAAGGACACAGGTGGCCACTATCATCAGCAGTTACTGAGGAGGCAGCAGACCCAATGAGGTTTGCTTAAATTATACTGGGATTCCCAGAACCCAGGTCTTATGCCCAAGACCAATGAGGACCTGGAAATCCAAATCAGACCAGTCTCAAAGGCAGAACGATGATTTGGGGACAAGTGAGGGATCATTCATCCAGGCTGGGTGGGATTCAGGGAGAAGTTTGAGAATTACCTGCAGGGCCCTAGTAGGAGACCGAAAGGATAATCATTAGGTCCAACTTCCCCCTTTGGGATAGGGCTTGGGGTGGGTGAGGGAGCTGCCAGAGGAGGTGGGGACAGTGAGGTGGGGAGGGGGACTTGAGGAACCTTAAGAATAACCAAGAACTCCATTCCCACACATAGGATGACCTGATGTCTCATACTTTTGCTGAATAAAAAAACACTGTGTGTCCCTGGCCTGACACCACATCTTGGTGGGATCCTAATGGAACAACCCAACTGGCCTTTCACCCAAGTCAGAAAGAAACCTCGCCCTGGTTGGTGTGGCTCAGTGGATTGACACCAGCCTCAGAACCAAAGGGTCGCTGGGTTGATTCCCAGTCAGGGCACATGCCTGGGTTTTGGGCCAGGTCCCCAATTACAAGCACATGAAAGGCAACCACATATCGATGTTTCTAGCCCTTTCTTTCTCCCTCCTTTCCCCTCTCTCTGAAAATACATGAAAGCTTTAAGACTCAGTGATTTGTACAAAATCCTCTCCAATGTGGGCTTTTCTAGGCTTAAGAGAGAATATGCTCCAGGTGTTCCACCTGGAAAATGAAACCTGCCTTTTGACCCTTGAGATTCTGCATCAGGGCACACACATTCTTGACTGGTAGGCTTTCTAGAACTTGAAAAAAATCATGTTTTTAAATGTACAACTCCATTTTAAATTCAAATAAATATGGAATGATTGACAAACTATCTTTTACATTAAAATGCATTTTCTCACAGTGCAATGACATTTAACTTCCCTTTCATTTATTAAATTCGTAATGTTCATAATCATTAAAAATAAAAACCCTCCACCAGGTACGAGGAGTGGTGTGGTGTCAGGCTTTGGTTTAAGGATACGTCCCCTGCTGCTCTTAATGTGATTGTGGCACTCTTAGTTACGATGTCTATGGGACACTAGGAATCAAAACAGGGAGGAAGCCCCATCTCTAGCTCACTCTTGTGGTGTTTGTTGCAAGCAATACCCTAACCTTATGAGTATCCACGCTATCTAGTCTTTTCTATAAGCCAGCCTCCAGCCTTTGTCACAGAACAGAGGCACTGAGTCACCTATATGGCCACCAGTGCTACAGGCAACACTGGCACCAACAAATAACAGAGTCAACACAGGCAATTATGCTATTCACTCAACTTTATTTATTTAAAAGATTTTATTCACTATTTCTAGAGAGAGGGAAAGGGAGGGAGGCAGAGAGGGAGAGAAACATCAATGTATGGTTGCCTTTCACCTGCCTTGAGCTGGGGCCCTGGCCGGGAATCGAACCAGAGACATTTGGGTTCCCAGGCTGGTTGCTCCATCCATTGAGCCACGGCAGCCAGGGCCATTCAGCATTTATTAACGCAGATTTCAGTGCAAATCTAAAATAACCCAATAACAATAATGATCACTCAAAAACAATCAGTAATAACATCACACTTGAGAATTGGGGGATAACGAACTCGAGTCCTAAGAGTCCGCATCAGGTCCAGGTCCGGGAGGCAGCCAGTCAGTGTCTTGCAAGGCCGAGTCTGAGGCGGCTCCAGAGGCAGCTAGGTTAGGGTCCATCAGAAGAGCAGAGCACCTCTCAGCCGTCTCAGCTCCTCTTGGCCATCTCAGCTGTCCGTTCTAAGGCTTTTGCTTTCATCCTCCTGTGTGATGCAATGTTGCACCAGCCTTTGATTAACACATGTTGTTTTGTGCACTCTCAATAAGCGTATCTTATTATGTTACTCTACTGTATATGTTCACATGGTGGCATCACCCTTTGGATAAGCACATGTTGTCTACCAGGTTGTTCTGCACATGCCCCAGGGGTCACATCATCCCTCTGAGTCATTGCTCTACTGCACACACTCTAAACATGGCTTTTTAGTTGACAGAGCTGATGCCATCTTAGTTCAGTCCTGCCCTCCGACCCGGGGCGTCTTGGGTCAGTAGAGGAGCCCAGCCTCCATGCCAGCATTGCTGCTCCTGTGAGACTCAGACTCTGAAGCAGACAGGGCGTCCAGCAGGCAGTGCAATACCTCTGTTTAGCTCCCTAGAGGTGATCAATGTGGGAGAGCCTGCCTGCCCAGACGATGTTCCTGAGGGCCAGGATGAGGAAGCCTCTAGAGGCAAAAGCCAGCTTTTGCAGGGGCTTGAAACAGTGCAGGAGCGCAATCCAGTCGACAGCTCCTGGCCTTGAGATGTGGTCACCCTTTCTCCTACAGCTGAGATGTCTGCATCAAACATACATACGGGAGGGTCTGATGAACTGCCTCCTGCTCAAATGAAGCCAGAGGCACCAGCACCTGTGAGCCCCAAGGGGAACCAGGACTTCCTCAGCTGGAGCCAGAGCCAGAAACCAAACCTGAGTAGCTGTAGACAAGGAGCTGCAGCCCAGCACACTGCCTCCCAAGCCAACCCTGGGATTACCAGGAGGAGGAGGAGCCTATAATAGTGGGGCTGCGTGGCAGGGGCCAGAGACAGAAAAGAGGCTTTGACAGCTATTCTGGAGCCCTGCTGAGCAGGCCTGGAAGAAGCAGTGGAGGATGCCAGCCCCCTGTGTCTGGGCTGTTTATCTCTGCCCATCAGCTGTCCTGAGGGTCCTGCCCCCATACCCTCTTACTTGAAGAGTCTGGCTCTTCAGAGCCAGCAGATCTGGGGGTGGGGGCTCTGAAGAGAGGAGAAGGCCCTGAGGCTTCTGAGGCCCAGAGCCAGGGACCAGCAGGAGAGTGACTTGGGCCCCTCCCAGGCAGTTCCCAATGGCCTGACTTGTGGGCCTTGGGGGAGGATGCCTTGAACTCCTTCTTATCTCAGGGTTGCTGAGATCCCCCCATCCTCTCACCCACATCTGCTCCAGAGTCCAGGGAGTCTTTGTCCACTCTGCCCACACCCCCAGAGCCTGCCTTTCCACTGCCTCTTCTCTTACCCTGGCCTAGCCGCTGCCACAGGGTCCCAGTTTTCCATGCTCTCCTTTGCCTGGAGCCTGGCCCCTGATGTCTTCTTCCCTGGCCCTCAGGAGCCAGTCTCCTTCCTGCTTGTGCTTCTGCCCTTGGAGACATGACCTGCTGAGGAGCCACAGCCCAGTGCCAGGTGAGTGGCCAGCCTCTCTAAGGTCACTTTCCAGGAAGAAGAGGGTGAAGGAGGTTCACAGTCCAGCCTCAGCCCTTCCAGGAATGGGCGAGGGGCTTGTTCACCCAGGCAGGATGAAGAAGGATTTGAAGACAACTTTCTGTGGTACCAGCTCTGAAACTGCTTCCTTTGTGGGATTTTGGACCAGCAGGTACCCCCACAAGTCAGAACTTTGGGGCATGGGGTGAGGAATGGGGTGAGGAGAGGTCATACAGGTCAGCAGGGGAAGGGGGATGAGAGCTAGGCCATTCAGCAGCTAAGGGCTGAGGGCAGTGAAGCTTGTCCGATGTCCCCAACCCCAACCTGTCCTCAGTCCTCTGCCACAGGCTCCAGGGTGACAGACTGTGAAGGCAGAGAGCCAGAGGATAGAGGAAGGACTGGTTCTCAGTGGAGATTTGAAGAACAAAATCATGCTTCCCACAACCGTGGCCCTCAGAAAAAAGGGTCTCTAGCCTCATCCCATGCATCCTATGGTTTGTGTTTGTGCCTTCAGGAGGTCCCCATGCACTTAGGACAGTGCTGAGCCAACAGTGGTTGTTCATGTGATTGTGGTCGCTGTGGCATTGGTCTGTTTTAGAAGAATTATGAGGCTGCGATCTCACGGGGCAGCTGATGAGGGGTGACCAAGTCACTGAAGGGGTAGTAGGGTGCGATTTCATAGGGGCAGAAAGTCCAGAGGGGTGCCAGCACTCTAGGCCTGAGTGAAGAAGTGAGGTTCACAGAGCAGGGCAAGGGCTTTGGGGGGCAGGAGAGGCACCAGCATTGGTGTCTGTGAGCCCAGCCCCTTTCTTATACATCCAGTCCTCCAAATTCAGAGCATCCACTGCCTGTCAGACACCTGACAAGGATGAAAGATGCTTCCAAGGGGTTCCCAAGAAGGGAAGGCCCAGGGGCCCGTGCAGGTATATGAGAAGGGCTGGTAGGAGTCTGGGCCCCATCTGTGGTTGCGGTGGTGGGCGGTGAGGCCATCGCACAGGTATGGGAGAGGAGGTGGCTACAGCCTCCCAGTGTCCTCAGCTGGCCCTGCTGTGTTCCAGCAGCAATTCTAATTAACTCACCACTTTTTAGAAATTTTCTTCTCTTCAGGGTTGGCTTCATGTCTGTAGTTGACACGTTCCTTACATCATGGAGTGGATGGGACACATAAAGCTGTCCCTATTTCTCAGATGGGGACATGGAGTTCATGAGGGGTCCAGGGTCCCTTAGAAGAGAGGTGCAATCAGACTGGGAGCCTAGGATTCCTGGCCCTCATTCGGGGTGTCTGTATGACTCACTGGTACATCCTACCCTTCCACCCTCCCACCCCCCACTGCCCTGCCCAGTACAGCCCAGTGGCATTAGAACTGCCTTTACATCCCATTCCTTAATGCAAACTCCTAGGTGGGAAGGACAGGCGAGGTATGTTCTTTTCCCTATAGCCTGCCCTGTCTGAGCCCTCCTCCACTCCTCTCAGGTGGGGAGCCTGAGTCCATGGGCCTCTCCTGAGTCACAGATAGACTTCCCTGGGTGTGGGTGAGCTCTTCTTCAGTGGATTCAGGGCCTTGACCAAAGCCATTTCGCTTCCTACTCCCTAAAGGTCTATCTATGAAGTAAGCATGGTTTTTAGAGGTCCCCGAGGAGTAGGTTGAGTGATTTAAGGGCCTGATGCTTGCATTTTGGATAACTATCCCAGGTACAGGGTGCTGGGGGATTCCAGAGGAGGATCACCTAGTCAGCCTGGGAGAATCAGAAAGGTTTCCTGGAGGAAGTGGCCCTGCAGAGCTTTGAAACATGAGTAGAAATTAGCAGGCCCACAAGAGAAAGGGCAGCATTCCAGATTGAGGAGCAGCTTTTGTAAGAGCCTAAAGGTGAGAGAGCCTGTTTCCCTGGCTGGCGTGGATGGGGGTGGGAGGAGCCCCAGGAGGAAAGGGCAGGGGCCAGCTATGTTAAAGACCGTTTTCTGACCTTGAGAAGGAGGCCAACAAAGATCGTGATCCACCGCACAGTGGAGGCAGGGATGGAGGTGGGCAGGACTCTGCCAAGGAGCTGACTCTGCAGCTGTGACCATAAGAAAGGTTTGGTGAAAATGGGGAATAAAATAAACAATTGTAATACAACAACAACATTAAAAAAAAAAAAGTTTAGTGAGCCCTAAAGTTTGTTAAGGTTAAAGCTGAAGCTGAGGATTCAGAGAGGTTCTCAGGTCTCTGACCAGAGCCATGGGAGACTAACGGTGCCTCTCACCCCTGGGGAGCACAGGAAAGAGCAGCATGTCCATGCCCTGGAGAGGCGGTGTGAGAAGCTGTGAGGGTGCCTCAGGGTGGTAGGCAGGCACACACAGGGTGAAAGGTTGGTGTAAATGCTGAGGGGATGCAAGCAGGAGAGAGGTGGGCTAGAGTGTTGCAGTTTGCTCAGCTCTTCCCTGGGTTCAGCACTGAAAGTCCCACATCCTGGGAATCCCCACAGCCCTGAGCCAATTGGGAAACTGGGAGGGTTGGTCACTCCCCTCAACCAGAGAAAGGTTATACGAAAGAGGGAGGGAGGGAAGATGGGTGGAGGGGGCAGCCTGGCAAGAAGTATAGGTGCAGAGGAGTGTAGGAGGCCTCCCCTGCCCCTGTGAAGGGGCGAGGTCATCTGAAGGAGTGCAAATGGGGAAAGGGCAGGTGGTGGGGTGCTGAGAAATGTGGGACTTGCTGCCCTGAGGGCTTGGCTCTGTAGGGGCAGCCACTCACTCTGTCCCGTAGACCTGTGGCCGCACCTTTTCTCGTGCTGCCCATTTGTCCCCATAACACATCTCCTGATGAGTCTCCACAGTCCCCACCCTGTGAAGCCCCTCAGTGCCACCCCTGTGGAGAGCAGCCCTGAAAGGAAGCAGCCCTGTTCCAGCCTGAGCACAGCCCTGGACACTGAGCTGGAGAAGCTCCAGATAGCGTTTAGCCTGTGGCTCTGGTCTCCCAGGGTGGCCAGACCATGGACATCAAGAGGCTGAAGGTGAGGCCTAGCAGGATGCCATGGGGAATTAGACCAGATGTGAGGTGCTGTGGAGGGAGGTCAGGTGTCTGGAGGCCAGAAACAGGGTGCTGGTCAAGGTGGTGTTCTATCAGAATTCAGAAGGAAACCGACCAGACACTGGGGAGGTGCAGGAGTACGATCCTTTATTCACATGTGGTCCCAGAGGAGAAGCTCTCCAAATTCTGGGCCCCGAGCTAAGGCAAGTAGCAACTTTCATAGCTGAAGCTTCACTCCCTAGCCTTGAAGGCGTAAGCGGTTTGTACAGAAGCAGATGTAGCAGTTAGAGCTAGTTTTCAGCACATTTCTTATCACTCACGCTGGCTGCTGCCCAAGAGCCAAGGCCGTTAAGTGGGGCTTAGCCAGGGCTGTTAAGGGGGGCTTCCTTACATCCCCCTTACAGTGGAGCAAGGAGCAGGCCTGGTCTTGCACCCAGGTCCCTGATGCCAGCAGGCCATCTTTGGCATTGGAGAAAGAGACAGCCCAGGAGCTAGTGGTGGTGCAACTGGGGTGTCAGTGGGCAGGCGGGCAGGTAGGCCTGAGGGTGCCCTACTCCCTTTCACTCCACCTGCCTTCAGGATTCTGGTGTGCTGGACCAAGTACTACCATCCGACCCACGATGAACTCATCCACCTGCTGCTGCGGCGGGAGCGGAGGCTGAGCCAGTGGGATGTGCAGAGGCTGGAGCTACACTGACCGGCTGCTGGTGAGGATCATAGAGACCTCACCTATCTGCTGCAGGCCCCCCTGCCCCCAAGTAGCTCTTCTCACTCCCATCCCCCAGGACGGTTGGCATGGATGGACCCACTGTTCAAACAGGGCTCACATTCTCCCTACTCCTGCTGAACTCACTCTCACCTGGGCAGGGCACAGTCTGTCCTCTGTTGTCACCCCTTGCTCCCCGCCTCCCTCCTGCCTCAACTGGGGCTGCTGGAAGGGTGGCCATTGGGCTCCCATTGGATGCGGGTCTTACCCACCTGCCTATTTTCATACCCCTTCGAGTTAAGGGGATCCAGAAATTGAAACAAAGAATTCAGCCCTCAAGACAGAGAAGAGGTAAGCTACAGTTTGATGTGGTATCTGGGACATACTTTATTACTCCAGGGATGGTCAGCCATTTCTTCCACAGCTAAACCCTTGTCCTCTTCATCTCCCTCCAGCCCCTGGAGGGCTCCTAGTGTTCCTAGGGCTGTGGCAGGGACCAAGCTGCCCTTTTGTCTGTGAGTTATGGGCAACCAGGCACCTACTCTTCCGCCCTATATCAATTCCCCAAGAGCAAGGAACCGGCATGGTCTGGCGTTATGTCTGCTGTGTCCGGAGTCTATCTGCCTCCAGCTATTTGAGGAGCAAATGTGGTGGGCCTGGAGGGAGATGACGTGCATTCTCCACGTCTCTCCCTGCCCTCTTCTGCCCTTCCCTTGAGTGTCATGTGTGAATGTGTGGAGCTGGGGCAGGTGGGGCAGGCTACCTCCTCCAGCCCTTGGGACTTTCAGTTGTTTGTGTTTGAAGATCAAGCCTCCATCCCTGTTCTCACTGCCTGTTCAGATGTCAAAACTCTGCTGCTGCAGGCTTAGAACTTTGGGAAACCGATTAAAATGTGCCTTTGTTGGGTGGGGACCTAAGCCTCTGGATGTAGACCGCATTTGTGCCCCTCTCCGTCCCTGTTGAACACATGGGGCTCCATCTGTCAAGACCCTACGAATGGAAACAGAGGATGGGGCAGCCCTGCTCCTGCTCTGTCCTCCCCTAAGTTAACTTCATTCAGTTAAGCTCCTGGCCAAGCTGCTGCTCCCTTACCTACCTGCTGTCTTCTCTTACTCCCTCAGCACCAATTGAGGGGGCCTTGGGGGGAACAACTGCATTCTGGAAGTGGGAGGTCCCACTCTGCCTATACTTAGGAAAAAGCCTTTGTTGTCCTCCCATCCATCCACTACCTGCTGTCCCAGCTGGTCCCTTCTGCCCCATGGCCTTGCCTGGCTTGGCAGCAGTGCACTTTGAAAGGAAGTGTCTGTCCTTTGGCCCAGGCCTGGTTTGCTTGCAGAAAAACAGGCTTCCCCATAGCGTCTGCAGGGGATCTTTGGTGGTTTGGGGCACCCTGCCTTAGTTAAATTGTGGGGTGAAAAGGTGAGTGCTCCTCTGGGACCACCTCTTTTTCATGAGCTGGCCTGAGGGGTCACTCTCTGGGATTGCCCAGAAAGCCTTGGAAGGAGACTGGCTCTGTCAGGGCTCTCTCCTGCCAGGACAAAGCAGAGGAGCCCCACCTATGGGGGAAAGCCCCTGGAATGCTACCTACCTTGAGGACCGTTCATCAACGCTGTGGAAAGTGTCCACAGGTACCTAGGACTTTGGTCATGTTTTTGGGATGTCATTGGGGGTTGGATGGGTATCTCTTCTGGGAGAATGGTGTCACTCCTGTACTAAGTATCCCTTTGTGCTCCATCAGTCCCAGCCCTGACACTGACCTTCCACTCATCCTTGGTTATGGGCCTCCAGAATGCCCAGGCCAGGGATGTCTTTGGAAGAGTTTGGAGTTTGAGCCCGAGGTTCTTGTTGGGTGTTTCTGCTCCTGCAAGAGAGCTGCAAGTGGGGTGGGCAGGGAGGAGGCACAGTTCTGCTTCGTCCTTTGTCTTCCTCGTTGCAATTCCCATTTCTAAAGAGCTTATTCATCATGTTTCAAGTATTTTATAAAGAATAAAAAGTTCATGGACTACAGGTGGCTCTCTTGCGTTCCTGGTTTGATGAGCATGTGAAGCAGGCTTCCTGGGGCAGAAGGCAGATTCTTAAATGACACTGTCCCTGTGCTAACATGAGGGTGATAGCACAGTGCTGCCCAGTGTTCTAGACTTAGTCTTTCCTCACTCCTGGATGCCTACATGTACTAAGTACTGTGGGGAGTACTGTACGGAGTACAGAGGATAACAGACGTGATTCTTGCTTTCAAGCCACTTAGGCTAGTGAGGAGAGGTAAGATATATATCCCAGACACAAATGGTTCTTCATGGCTAGCCTGAATTGCTCTTCAGCTTTAGGGAAAGTCTGTTTTCTTATGGTTCAACCATTGGAGGATGAACTGCTGCTGTTACCGATCATACATTGTTCAGAAAGGCATGGGCAGGCAGGGGTCAACCCTATACCTCACCGCAAGACTAAGGAGACCCAAAATGGGGTTCCCCAGGGTCAAAAACAAATATTTCTACTGTCCTCTTGAGTGAAATAGGCAAAAGAGATGGGGCTCGGACTTGGGCCCTCCCTTATTTCCACCCCATTAAGATGAGAACATAGATTTCCTGACATGCAACCTGCTAACGTCTTGCTGGACTGTGTGCAAGAATGTACTGGAATTAATGTAGCATCAAGACCAAGGAATGTCTCATGTCATCCCACAGAAGGCCAGCTAAGGTCCCCCTCTGTGGACAGACAGGGCCTTGCAAGCAGGTGTCTAGGGCCAAAAAGCCAACAAAAGGAGGGGGTGTTTTAAGGGTGCGAGGAGAAGTTAAAGACAAGGAAGCAGCTCCTTTTTGCTCACCCTGCCCTCAGCCTGAGTGTTGCCCTTGGTTAAATGCTTCTTGGGATCTGAGCAAAAATGAGAAATGTGCAGGGATGACTCCAAATTCTACACTCTGGTTTCTCTTCAGATAGTATAAATCTTTCACCTTTTACCAAATTCTACCCGATGGAGGATGGGAGGGAAGTGAGGAGGGAATAGTGGCCGTGGAGCTGCTTGTCAACTGTGGAACTGAGACTTGTCTGGATAGCTGAAGGGCCCGAATTATGAATCTGCAGCCACTGGCCTGACCAGGTCAGCCGCTAAGGAGAGAATTGTGCTGTGGAGACCACTCACAACTCCTCAGGTAGTAGCAACACAGAATTCTGACTGACATTTATTCCTTTGTTATTTTATAGGTTTTGAAACACATTCCCGTATTACTGTAAACCTTCCCTGACCTATGGATGAAGAGTGAGCAAGGAAAGATGCCCCATGCAGAAGGGGAGGCTGACAGATGCCCCTCAGTTCAGGGCTGGGGTGGAGAGGCCCCAGGGGATCCACATCTCAGTGCCGTCTTTCCTCTTAGGGCAGCAACAGCCTGACAGCAAAGCAGCCTGTTTGCCCACTGTTGTCCCCCCAAATAATCACTCCTCTGTTTCCCATCAAATATTCTTCCCAATTCCAGATGCCCCTCCCACCCAAGCCCTGGACTTGAGGCCACTGTGTCCCCTGGCACCCACACCACAGCCTGCCCTAGGGCCCTGGCACTGGGGGAGTTCTCATCAGCCATACTTCTCTGGCCGCCAGACTCAGAATTGAGCATGTTCAGCAGAAATGCTCCTCAGTTAGCAGAGCTCAACACATCAATGTTTCAACAGAAACATCAGGCTGAACATAAACAGAGGGAGATTGAGGGGAGCAGGGTGGGGGACTAAATGGACTCCGGAAGGAAAAACGTCAGTGTGCCTGGGGAACAGCTGAGCTCCATCCAGAAATAGCTCACCTGAATGCTAATGCAGAGAGAAAGACTCAATTCATGCCCCACTCATTAGGCACCTGCCATGACTCAGATGCAGCCCAGGCTGAAGTCTGCGTCTTGTTCCAGATTTGGCGAGAAGGGTTCCCGGAACTGGATCCCTGTACACAGGCGTTTGCACCTTGACGTCACAGGTGCATCATGCATGATTTCCAGCCATTCTCTCCCTGGGGCTATCTTCCTCTTGTGTCCCTTAGCAGACTGTAAGCTCCGTGAGGACAGGGACTGGGAACAGGAGCTGTCTTAGCCAAGCACACTGGGCCACGCACACAGCAAACACCTGCGGAAGGAAGTGCCGTGGCTCACTTCATGCAGCTCCACCAGGCAGCAGTCAATCAGTGAAGAAACAGATGGTGGAAAACTGGGATGTGAGCAGAGAATGGGGGGCCCCTAAGGGAGGCCAGCAATCTCACATCAGGATGAGTAATGAGAACTAACTCTGGCTTGAGCCACGTTCGATCTCTGAAAGCATCATTCTGGAGGAGAATCCACCTGGTGCCATAGGCAGCTGGGGAACATCTGGTGACCCTGAGGGTGCTAACTGCAGAACTCCAGGGTGATGAAAGAGAATGGGGAACTTGTCAGAATGTCAGATAACCAGACTGGAGGAAAACTCCAGGAGTTCATTTCTGGACTCCTGGACATAGGGCCATAGGACCTTAGAAACCTCTGTACTTTCCCTTGGAGAGTTTTGAAAAATATGCTCTGGCCCTGGCTGGTAGCACAGTGGGTAGGACGCCGGCCTGCGAACCCAAAGGTCACAGGTTCGATTCCCCAGCCAGGGCACATAACAAGGTTACAAGCCAGGTCTCAAGTCAGATCTGTGGCTGGAGGCAGGTGAAAGGCAACCATACATTGATGTCTATCTCCCTCTCTGCCTCTCTCCCTTCCCCTCTTTCTAGAAATAATGAAATAAAATCTTTAAAAAAAAAAGGAAAAATATGCTCAGACCCAGGAAAGATAGCTTGGGGGTTTCTCACAGCATGGCTCCTCAGCAGAGGCAGGGTAATTGGGTTTGGGCAGGTTCTCCCTTATGCAGCGTCAGATCAGTTTTAAAAAGGAAGCAGGAGAAAGCTCACAGGCCAGGTAAACATTCTCAGGGTTTGGTAAACACATCAGGGCTTTCCTAAAGAGACCATCACACTGCCGATGGTCACCCTTTGGGAAATTCCCTGGTCTCCAAATTCCTTGCGTAAATTTCTTTAAAACTTGATTCCTTTATATTTGTTACCTGCCCACTCAAGGAATAGAAGCTTGATGTGGGGCAGGAGTGTTGCAGAGTAAAGAGAAGCACTTTGTGGAGACTAGCAGGGAAGGGTTCTGCAGGAGGAGACGCGGGTGCCTGGGGAACAAGGGGAGGCTGTGTGTTGCCCAAGGCCCTAGTGGTGGCACCCATATCTCTGAAAAGTCACTTCTGAGATTCTGTGCTCTGGGTTGACAAAGAATTGTCCTCTTAAGTATCAGCTAATCTAAGGCCTTACTCCCTGGGTGAAATAAAGAGGACCACTCGGGCAGAGGAATCTGGGTTCTTGGGGTGGATTAGGAACTTCCCATTGGAGAGAGGCTTAGGGAAGTTTCTGCCCAGGCTTCAACCCAGGGCCTTCAGGAGCTCTGGGCTGGGGCCTTGGCCAGCTGCAGGGCTGAGCAGCCTCAGCCAGAGCCGACGGGCCACTTGCTGAGGATGACAGCGGGGCTGTGGGGAACGGAATGGGAGGTTCTTACAGATACCAGTTCTTGAGAATTGTTGGAGAGCAGGACAGTTTGAGCTTGAGGTAGATGAGCAGGGTGGAGAGAGAGCAGGATCCTGAGTCAATGGCCTCCTCCCTTCTCTGTGGGATCATGGAGAAAAGGACGAGTAAAAAGAAAAGATACCTGTGGAGGGTGGGTGGTCTAGGGCAAGACCTCTACCCTCCCACTTTTGGCCCATGCTTCAATCTTCCACTTGGGCCTGATGTAAAATTGCATGTCCTTTCCTTAACTTTCAGGCTTGTACTGGGGCAAAGGGTACAAGAGTGTGCAGGCCCGAAGCACCAGGGACACAGCAGCAGCAACAGGCCTCATGACTGATGGTACATGGGAGGGGACTGCTGGTGACCTCTGCTCAGCCGCTACCACTCCAGGGTATTTAGAGATTTACAAAGTCCTGTCACATCCATTGTCTTACTGGTGCTTTCTAAAGACAGTTCAAGGTGGGCAAAGAGAGGCAGCTGGGTTTCTGGAAGGGGACTTCTCTGAGGGCACATAATGGATTAGTGGTGGAGCCAACATTAGACTCCAGCCCCAGAGTTCTCATATCTGGCCCTTTGCCCTCCTGCCTCCCTGTCCTCACCAACCTACAAAGGGACCCCGAGTCATCCCAAGAAAGATTTATTGAAATGTGAATATATCCAGTGCTCTCTCTGCTTTCAGTCACCCCTTTCCACATTCAGGCATCTTCCAAAGCCTCCTTGGATATGACAAAGACATTCTAACCACCGCCACCCTGCACAAGACAGAAGGTGTTTCCTACACACCAGTGCACCTTTAAGAAGAATTCACTCCTGGTAGTAAGTAGGGAAAGGGCTATCTTAGCCCCCTGGTGTATCTGGCTAGATCTTGAGGACAGTCCCTGAAGTAGGGCAGACCATGAGCTCCACAAGCTCAAGGACTTATGGGGTCGGGGTGAGGCAAAGAGCCTGTAGACCCTGGCACTGGGGAGATTTGCTGGCCTCCCACCGGATCTGCCCTGCCTGGAGGCTCAGCTGCTCCCTCGAGCCTGGGCCTGAGCTCCAGCATTTGAGCTTTCTGGGAAAGGAGGAGGGTGGAAATAGGGAACAGCCTTCACTTATACCTTGAACTTCTATCTTATGGTCCCAGGAAGGATAATGAATGGGTTTGAGAAAGACTTTGATCTTGAAATAGGTAGTTATGGGTCTAGGTCTTGAATTTGCCACTGACTAGCTGTGTGACCTTGAACCAGTCCCTTAATATAGTCATAGAAGACCCCTCACAGAGTTTCTGTGAGGGATCAAATAAGATAATGGGTGGGAGAGTGCTTTGCAATCTGTAGAGTGCTGTACAATGGAAATGAATGTTATTGTAAGGGTTGTGGGGCCCTGCAGCTGGGCGTGTAGATGCCTGTACCAGGGTTGTATGGAGCTTAAGTGACAGCCTCACTTCCCCACCTTGATGTGGGGGCAGGGGGTGGGCAGGGAGATTTCCAAAACGTGGCAGCTGCCAGGTGGGCAGGGAACTGCTCAGCATGGCTCAACAGCCATGGAGCAGAGGGAAATGAACCTTCACTGGCTGCTCAGCTTCCCCAGATCATTTCACTGCACATCACAAATTATCATCCTGTTTTATTCTCATTTTATAGCTTCTTGTGGGCTATTTCTGGTTATTTACTCTCTGCTCTCGGCCAACTGTGTTAGAAATGGTTTCCTGGTCTTTATTTTTCTCTGTCAACACCTCAGATTCCTGGCAACTAACCCAGCAACTAACTGAGGGGGCTTCTGTGGCCACCTGTTGTTGGCCAAAAAAGCCTCAGAGCTGGGAGCTGAAGGGTGGCACCACAATCGGGACACCTAGTGCCTGCCCTCGAGTGAATTCCATGAGCAGGAGGGCAGCAGCACTCAGAGTTCACGTGTTTGCATGGGCTTGCCAAGCCTGCTTCTGGAGAAGACTGTCTCACCTCCTGGGACCTGGGCCTCTACTTCAGGCAGCTATCAGGAGGTGAGAACAGCTCTTCAGTGTAGTTCGCTTTCTCTTAATGTAGATGGTCCAGCCTTCTTGTATGAGAAGAAGGTTTGAGGAAAACCTCCCAAGATCATTTCCATTGTCAACATCCTATAGTCCACCCTACCACTGATTGTGAGAAGCTGGGGTGGTGTCCTGGCTGAGGAATCATTGGTTTGCATTCTAGCCCCAGTTCTAATACTAGCTAGTGCCTTAGACAAGTCCCTTCCTCTCATGGGGTGACAGTTTCCTCATTTGCAAAATTAAGGGACAAAGCAGATGGCTTCTGGAGTTCCTTCTAGGGTTGCCATGATATAATACAGAACATTCAAGCATTGGTTTGCAAAGTGACAAATTTGCACAACAATGTACTGTCAAGTGTCACACACAACAGTATTGTTTTTAATGAAGTGCTGGCTTTTCAAATGAAGGCAACTATTAGGGAAGATTTAAATGGTACTCATGAGTCTTTAATAGAACATTTTACTGAGTTTTTCTCTTTTCCTTTTTTGTATCTTGATTAAGGGAAAAGCAAAACAGTGGCTAAGTTGTCTCATCATTATTCAAATAGAAGATTTTTGTTCAACACAATTCTTATAGAAGTTATCAATTACCATTCTCCCCGATCTATTTCTAAGGCATGACCTTCTGTCACCCTAGTTTGTGGATACAAAGTGGTGAAAGATAAAGCAGTCCATGCTGAGTTTGTAATGAAAGCACACAGATGGGGACCAGTGTCACAGTACTCACAGTAGTGGGGTGAGGGGGTCTGCTTTTACCATGCCAAATATAAGAGGATAGCAACTATTATAGCAGAAGGAGTAGAAGAAGGAAAACAAAGGCAGGACCCTCACCATTACAATCTAATAAAGAGCTTAATACAGAAGGCTAGAAGCAGAGGGAGACACATCTCACCTGCTGACCTAGTAATCCTGAGCCTGGTCTGATAAGGCTGCAGGGTATTCTGAACAACACAAGTAAACTGATAGTGCAGGACGGGGGGTGGGGGTGGGGCTTGAAAGTCTGTGTGTGTCATCTCCACTAGCTGGGAAAAGGAAAACCTTGAGACTGTGCTTTCATCCCAAGGCCTGAAAAGGGGAAGGGGTGTTTCATAGCGCCCGAAGAAGCCCATAAAACAACTTTGGTTAATTGCCTACCTCTGTTTTATGAGGGAGTCCATAATGCTTACAGAAAAAGCCCATAAATAACTTCAGGTAACTGCCCCAATTTCAATTAACGGCCTCCCTTCACTTATGTGTTTTACAGCAAGATGAACAAATGGAGTTTGAAGCAAGATAAAGATTTGGGCTAAGAGACCCCCACACATACCTAAGTTTGGGTGGTCACATCCCCTTAAGAAAAGCTGGCACCATCTTTACCCATTAATCAATATGTAACTTCTTCACCCCCATCCTGCCAACTATATATGTCCTCAGAACAAAGGACCCTCTGATCACACTAGGGCAAGCTTGTCACCCTGGACTTTAGCCACCCTTATTTTTGCTCTCCCACTCACTAATAAACTTTGCATGCATACTAACAGGATTGCTGATCTGTAATTCTTCATTGTGTCATTGAGAACCAAGGTTTCTCCAGTAACACTTTCAGCAGCCTGCCATGATATTTAGCCTTTTCAGTATGGCAGAGAATAATCTTTTATAACAAAGATACGTTGTATGGGAAATAATGCTATCTTTCATTTGGATAGCAAGCACTTCAGCCACTCTTAGAGCGTCTACACATATATTATTAGACAGTGTTAATTATAAATGGAATTAAATAGTCCATAAGCCAGTAAGCTCTATTTCCTGAGAAGTTTGGAAGTTTTTAGGGCTATGAGTTCAATTCCCTTAGTCAGGGGAGAGTCTTGAAGAATTCCTTTAAAATGACTGTGGAGCCCTGGCTGGTGTAGCTTGGTGGACTGGCATCAGCCTGCAAAGCCAAAGGTCGCTGGTTCAATTCCCCAGCAAGGGCACATAACCAGGTTGCAAGCCAGGTCTCCAGCCAGGTCCTTAGCTTAGTCCTTAGTTCTCTCCCTTTCTTCCTTCCTTCCTCCCTGCCCTTCTCTCTGAAAATAATAAAATCTTTAAAACAAAACAAAACAAATAAAATAAAATGACTGTAGAAAAAAAGAGAATAAACTGAGATCAGGAAGAATTAAGCCTGCACATATGTCATGTAGGGCAAATGAAAAAACTCAACTTAGTGTGTCTGGCACTGACTTAAGTGCTACCAGGAATAGAAAATAAAACCTAGCTACAGTTCCCAAGAAGTGAACAGTCTAGCTGGGGTGGTCAGACTATATGCTGATTCGTGAAACAAACCAAACAAAGGAGAGGTTAAACTAAGTGCTTTCCATCATTACCTAGCTTCTCATTTGCCCAGATCCATTCATTCTTTCTCTTGTCCCTCCTGGCACCCAACCTCTGTGCAAAATTTTCTTTTTTTTAAAGATTTTATTTCTTTATTTTTTGAGAGAAGGGGAGGGAGGGAGAAAAAGAGGGAAAGGGCTGCCCCCAACCTGTCCCCAGCTACGAACCTGGCTGGAAACCCAACCTGCAACCTGGTCACGTGCCCCAACTGGGAATCAAACCAGTGAGCCCTGGGTTTGCAGGCAGGTGCAGTTCCACTGAGCCACCAGCCAGGGCTGTGCAAAATTTTCTATTCCCAAGTTTCTCCATTGGAACACATGGCCTGCCCCTACTGTTCTCCCTAGGGGCTTTTTGTACCTAAGCCCAAGATCCCCCATTTCTGCCAACACTCCTTCAACCCATCATTCCTTATTCCTTTTCTTTGTACAAGCCCCAAAGGTTCAGTCTTTTTCTTTTCTTTTCTTCTTCTTCTTTTTGGTTATTGTTTATTTGTTTAAGAGGGATCTGGCTCCACTCAAGGCTAATTGTTGGGAAGACAGTCTCCCTGCTTCCCACCTCCCTTGCTGTGTTAAGGGTTTAAATACAAAAAAAGGAATTAACCAAAATAGAAACATTCAGAAATGACCAAATACAGATTCTTAAAAAATTTCCTAAGTTCTGGTCCCTAGTTTTTATAGCTTCTGATTTCCCACTGGACACACGATTGGAGTTCTGCCCTCTGACTCTTTTTTCCTTTTTTTTCAGATTTTATTTATTATTTTTAATGAGAGGGGAAGGGACAGAGCCAGAGAGGAAAAGAGACATCAATGTATGGTTGCCTTTCACCTGCCTCCATCCAGCTAAGGATCTGGCTGGAAACTTGGCTTACAACCTGGTTATGTGCCCTGGCTGGGTAATCGAACCAGTGACCTTTGGGTTCATAGGCTGGTGCCTTATCCACTGTGCCACCAGCCAGGGCTTTGCCCTCTTCTTCTAAAGCTAAGTGTGTGCTAGCCAAAAAAATAAAGCTGCCACTACATGGAGGTTTTCCTGACCTGTCTATGCAGGAAGCTAGCAGCGGGCTTTGGGGAAGAATCGTGGCAAGCAGCAGTACTCCCTGCGTTCTAAAGTGCTTGTTCTGGGGTCTCAAGATTCCAACTTGTCCAAACCTGACTAGCCAGTCTGATGCTAAGTTAGACCTTCCACAGGGCTTCAGCTTCCCTCCTCTGGTTACCAAGGTTTCCAAGGACACTCCCCTTTGGGATGTGACATAATGGAGCCCAGGGCCTTTCTGCAGGTGATCTGAAATGGGCTCTTCCAAGAATCCTGGAGTGTGAATTTTCCCACTTAAACTCCAGCCTCCCTTCTCTGGCTCTCTACCACAGCTTCACACACACACACACACACACACACACACGTGCACATGCACACGCACACATACACGTACATGCACACAGTGAGACTGAGCACAGCTGGGAGCCCCTTCTAAATATACCCTCTCTCACCACCACTGCCACCAGAGATAGATAGACTTCCTTCTAGTCTGAGATTCCTCTTTCCAGTGAGGCTCTGCCCCTCTGGCTTCTGACCTGGACCACCTTATTAACCTAATTACCCCATGCCCAAGGAAAGAGTTCTCCACCTTGTTTTCTTTATATCTTTCAGTATTTCCCTCTACTTTAAAGACCAAGCTCTGCCCTAGCTGGTGTGGCTCAATGGATTGAGTGCCAACCTGTCAACCACAAGGTCACTGGTTTGCTTCCCAGCCAGGGCACAAGCATGAGTTTTGGGCCAGGTACCTGGTTAGCGGTGAGTGAGAGGCAACCACATATTGATGTTTCTCTCCCTCTCTCCCTCCTCCTCCCTTTCCCTCTTTATAAAAAAAAATCTTTATTTTGTTTTAAGCTCTAATTAAAAACAGATTTATCCTCTTTTCATCCCGGTTTCAGGGTATATTCCCTTGCAGTTTACCATGACTTTCTGTGAGAATTATTGCCATAGACGGATTTGGTGGGAGGGCAGAGAGTAGATTACTGCAGATAGATGGATTGGGATCATCAATGATAATGTGGATGGTTATAAACTTTCTATTTTAATGAATTTACACTGACACAAATGGTACAATTTCAGAGTCACCTTTTGTATGCCTCAAAAAATAGCCAATTCACCGTAGGTTTTTAAAAAAGTAGTCAGTTATTTAAAAGGAAAGATGGGGAGAATTGGAAGTGTGGTGAGATAGGTTGCAACCACTTTCAGCTTATTAAATCCCACTTTCTCCGGGTTCCTTTCAGAACCTTTTAGGTTGAAAGGAAATTACTTTTCACCTCACTGCTATATCTCCCCTTGAGTATGGACCTATGTGCGGGAGAAGAGCAGAGTGGGTGGGAGGGGTTCCAAGGAGTAGAGGACAGTCTTCATCCAAGGCTGCCTGGAAGAGAATATGGAGAGAAATGCAGCCTGCCCCTCTCCTTGGGGGGGGGGGGGGGTTCTCCAGTGGAGAAACTAAAGCCTTAATTTTGTTGAGGAAGTAGACAAGATCCTTTGACTTCATCATGGATGGAGAGGAAAGAGAGGGTTCAGGGTGGAGTGGTACTTGAACATGCTCAAAACGTCTGTGGGCGCCTCGGCAAGCCCAAAGAATAGAAGGCAATATCTATAGGCTCCTCGAAGACTTCCTTGACCCCAGGAACAGTCTGGTGAATCAAGGTGTCTGAATTGACCGGACTTTCCTCCATAATCATCAATCACCTCTGTTCAGCTCAATCTGAGACCCTTCAGAAAATGCACGAATACTCCAGTTCTCCAAAGCTCAGGGAGAACCGCCCAACCTGCCAAGCAGACGGGGATGTCTCCGGAAACCCTCTAAGTGGGCCCTCAACCCACACCCAGACTTGCAGAGGCGGAGCAGCGCTCACACCCACCCCGGGGAGGGCGGCTCACAGCTAAATACCTGCGGAGAACTTGCAGCGGGGCGTGGCGAGGGGCGGGGCGCTGCCGGATGAACCCGTCCCCTGGGAGCTCCCGGAGGCGCGGGCCATTGGAGGGATTGGGCGTGGTGGGCAGCGGTGTCCTCCCCCCACCTCCCCACCCCCGCCGCCCGGCTCAGAGGCCTCCGAGTAACTGCCGCTTCCAACGGTCTACTCGGGTCTCGCCGCGCGTGACAGAGCCACCCCGGGCTACTTAAAGGCACAAACGGGCTTTGGCCATCACAAGGGTCCGACGATGGAAGTGGTTCTGGGGGCACCTTCCTGGAAGCTGGGAGCCCGGGTGGCCCCAGAGGGAGAGGAGGTGGACTGCGCCCTGGGCGGGTGGCGGGGCAGGTTCTGTGCCTCAGTCCTGCTGCTGCCAGGAGCCTCTGTTCTTCATCACTACCTGTTCCCAAAGGAGGCTCAGGGGAGTGGGGCGGTGGACAAAAGACAGTTCTCGCGGGCATCTGAGTGTAGGGGAGGCATTGCAGGGCGTCAAGGTAGATGGAGTATGTTGGATGGGACCCAGCGTTGCATTTACATAGTTCAGCCCACGGCTTGGTTCCTGTGAAGTGAGCTTGCTAAGTCTGTCTCCAGGGGCAATGGTGGGCATCTTGAAGAAATGCTGCCATGCAGTGTGGGGGAAAAAGAGCTTGTGTGATACAGGGAATGAGCTGGAGTGTGCTCTTAAGGAGTAGAAGTCAGTGGTAGCTCATTGCAGATAGGCCCTGGGAAATGTGCAAAGTTAACGGACTTCCATTGCTAACAACACTAGGGTGGGCTGATGCCAAGGTATTACATGAGGACTGATGGGGTGTCATGGTGTAAAAAGATGGGAGGGTTTGGAAGAGAAGAAGGTGGGGCAATGTTCCTGTTACCCAGCACAACCATCTCATCAGCTTTTCAGTATCAGTCCTCAGCTACCTTTGGGAGATATTTCCTGTCTGTGGAATCTGTCAGTGGAATGGGGATGGAGGGAGAGGAGAATTTTGGGGCCTCACTGGCTCCCTACTGGGATATTCAGAGAAATATTCTTTCACATGTTAATAAAGAGGACAGGAAAATCTTTTTGAGTTTCACCCTGAATTGCAAAGGTGACTGTTTCATGCCTTAGTTTTTCTTCCATCATGAGCACCTGGAAAAGAGCTCTTTACTTCCCAATATTCTCTCCTCTGGCTGGAACCCAGACAGTCTCTCTGGAAGAAAGGGGAGTGGAGCAGGCTTCCAGGTCCTCTAGTGTCCTGGGAGGATCAAGATTTGCCTGTGTGACATATATGGGGCATGCCTTTTCCCTGTTTTCATTTTGACCTGCTTCACATGTTTGATTTGTCTGAAGAAAAACTTCAGATTAATTTTGAAAAAAATTAATCCTGGACCAAATGACCCCCAGAATGTGAATACCCTGCAAGCCCAATTCATTGGGAATGGCTTTTGCTGCCTCCCACCCAGCAGGGCTTCCTGCAGGCCTTTGGAGAACACAAAATGTGCCAGGGAATGGAGAAGGGAAGGGCTAGGACTCAGTAACTTGTGCATGTACTAAACCGTCCTCTGTACACACCAGGCTCACAGCAGAGCAGC
This sequence comes from Noctilio leporinus, assembly GCA_004026585.1. Classification (NCBI taxonomy): domain Eukaryota; kingdom Metazoa; phylum Chordata; class Mammalia; order Chiroptera; family Noctilionidae; genus Noctilio; species Noctilio leporinus. Next base: position 54,910 of record PVIW01006635.1, read on the forward strand.
CTCCAGGTGAGGGTCTCCTGGTCACAGCCTGCGCCCTCAGGAGCCCTGCATCTATCTCCACCCATTTCCCCTGGTGCAGCATGTGCTGCAGCAGCCCACTGACCATACCCAGCAAGGTCGCCTAGGTGGCACTGAAGCAGACTTCCCTTACAGGCAGGGAGTGCCTCATTCACCTCTGGGTCCTTACAGACCTGGCATTGAACTGGCACATGGTTGGCACTGGCAATGCACGAAAGATCCGCATCCGCAGCCAGGTGGCAAGGCACTGGTTGAAAATTATGGAAAGTGCCCAAGGAGGTAGTTCAATTTGAGCTTTAATGGAGCCTAAGCAGGCCCCATTTGCTGACCAACTTGTAGATAAATGTGCCTTCTAGAAACCAAGGAGCTGGCCGGAAGTTCCCTTTCTGCTATCATGAAGGGTTCCTGGGTGGGCACCGGGTTGTCCATGGTCCATGGCGGTAAATCCCCACTGCCTCAGCCCCTAAAGCTCCCCCTTCCTACTCTCTAAAAAATGTATGGAGGCTCAAAAGCCTAGATTAACTTCCTGCAGAAAGGGTCAAGGAAGACCTGAGCCTCCATTTCTGGCCCAAAGAGATCAGAGTTCGAAGGGAAACACCTTTAGAGTGGGTGGCAGTGGTCCTGAGGTCCTGACAGTGCCCAGAATTGTAGAGCTGGGGGAAAACTGAAGTCCCTGTACCTTGCTGGTGACTTGAACCTCCAGCTTTGGTGCCCACCACATTGGTGCTCTCTGGAGTGTCCCCTTCCATGGGGGAGGTGAGCTGTGCTTGGCCTTCTAGGACACACCCTCCCCTGGATGCTGGGCTGTTCTCTGCTTGGTTTTATTTCCATAGGCTGTGGGGGAAATCTTAGTCCCCAATGTCAAGGAGTCAGAGCCTCTATAAGAACATCCCTAAAAGGACCTGACACAACTCACTGCTCCAGGACCACAAGGGCTTGTATGCACTATGAAAGCTTTAAAGGCAAAATGGGAACTTCTCAGATGTGGGTCAGGGCTGCAGGCACTGATGTTATAATCCACACTTAAAGGTTGTGTCAACGTGAGTGCATTCCAGACCCTCTTTCAAGGAAAACTTCCTCTCGTGCTCCGCGAAGCTCATCGTGGAGACATGGGGACTCAGGAGGCTTTCCCAGCTCTGGTAGCCCTAGCCCATGGGATAAGAACAAGGCCCCCACTGGGACAGTGGCTTTCTGCTTTGCCCAGACGGAGGTCCCAAAAGATGAGCTCTCTCACAAGAACAGATCAGAACAGCTGGATTGGGCCTCTAAAAACTTTGAGAACTATCAAAGATTTCTGGACAATAGTCCCTGCTGGGCTTTTGGGAGTGGAGCCAGGAGCTCATCTCACAGGACCTCTGCAAGTGGGGGTGACTATCAAAAAACTGCGCCAGACCCAGGGAGACTGTTATGTCTGAGGTCATGGGTTCTTTCAGACTTTAGCCAGAGGCCCCAGCCTGGTCCCCTTGAAGCTGCTTCTTTGACTTCAGGATCATGAATCTCCCTTTGGGGAGGCAGAGTACACGATAGCTACTTCGTGTGCCAGGTCAGCTGGAACTTGGGTATCAGTTACTGGGGATGGATTATTGAGGTCTGTGTGGTCCTTGTATGTCCTCTGCACCCAAGCCCCCTTTCCCTGCACAGAGCACTCCTCGCCTTCACCCTGTGGATGCTAAACACATCTGCAATTATTGCAGTGTTCCTTTGCTGGATGCATGCATGTCTCTTAATATTTACAGTGGGGCCTGCAGATGAACTTTAGCCACAAATACAAGACAGTGAGAAAGTGAGAAAGTCACCCAAAAAGTGGTCCTGGGATGATGATACACTTGGGGCAGAAGAAAAAGCAAACCTGAAATTCTCTTGCCCCAACCCTCCCATGTGAAGGTATGCTCATAGAAGGAGATGCTATCACCCCAAGACCGCAGAGCCTCAAAGAATTCTGGACCATGGCTTTAGGTGGGATCAGTGTGAAGGAGATGGAGAGACTAGTAATGGGGCAGAGGAGCTCACCTGGCCATGATTTGCCTGCCTTTGCTCCTGTACCTGCCCTTTGGACCAGCTCTGTAGCAACAGATCCTCTGAGCCAGAACAGCATCTGCTGGTGGATAAAATGGGGCTGTGGTGGGTATGGGAATCCCTGTGGACTTCCCAAACACCTCACTTTCTCCCCTGCCAGGCAGGGTTCCAGAACCCAGGGTGGTCTCGAGCTAGGGTTTGACAGAGGGCAGGAAAGGTGAAGTCCCTGGGATCAGAGCTCACCTTTTAATTCTTCATCTTGATGGGGCAGAAAAACAGGCAGGCTTGGCCACCACCTAGATTGTAAATTCTTGTGGAGAGCAGGGCCTTTGCCTGTTTGGGTAGCTAATCTCCCAACCCTGCCCAACTCTAGATGTATTTAAGCTGCCCCAGCACCTAGCAGCCTGCCTTGAGTTTGCTGTAGATCCAGGCCTCCTGGCCCCCTGGCTGTCTCAGTGAGAAGATCACTGGGGAGAGACACAACTGAGGTCCTTGAGTCCTGCTGCTGCCCTGGTTTGTTTAGAATTTCAGGCTGACTTCTTCCCTGTCCCAAGTATGTTTTAATGGCATGACCTAGAAAAACGTGGGCTTGAAGCCTGAGATGGAACAACCTGATCTCACCGAGTGGCCATTTAGAACAACTTAAGGATTGATGCTTATCTTTTCTTGTTGGAGAGGGAAGGGTAGATAACACTTCTTTCCCCAGATCAGATCATGAGGAGACAACTTGGTCAGGATTTGGTGGGGGCAACAACAGAAGAGCAGGCGGCAGGCTCGGGGCGAGCTGGAAATAACTCACAATGCAGGCCTATAGGAGCACAGAGTTCCAGCGGTGGGGAAATCTCAGGTTTGGCTTGTAGGAAATACATGAATGTATCGAAATCAATTGATTAGCAAAGGATCTCCCCTTGCTGCTCTTTAAACTCTAACATATGTTCCCCATAATTAATTCACATAGTAGATATTAATTAGAAGGCTTGGGAGGAGGGGATGACAGCTTAAAAAGTGCATTGAGATGCTTCTTTGCCAAGAAATACAAACTGAAACCCCTACCCAGAAGCAGAAGAAGGGCTGCGAGCCCTGTGCTTAGGAACCCCGTTTCCCCTGCCCTCGCCTGCCTCCAGCTCACGGCCACAGTGGCTTCTGGAAGCACATCTGGCAGGGAAGAAACTGAGGTGTTTGGGAAGTCCATAGCGATCCCTCCTTTGTGCCTGGTCATGGGCGGCACACATCCGCCTCCCCCTGCCCCTACCACCAGCAGGTCAGCTGGACAGTCGCCTGCTGCTCCTGCAGGCAGCGGCTTGCACAAAGCTGCCATGGCCCACAGCCACTCTAGAGGTGTCTGTGAATTCCTAGAACACACTCTCCGCCACCAGTAGGCAGATGACTGAACGCTCAGGCATCCACGTGGGACTGGGAAAGCATCATGTCCCATCTGCATCCTGGAGGCTCAGCTAGAGCCCTCCTTAACTGGGCCCTCAGAGGGAGGGCAGGAGGCCCGGGTCAGTGAAGGGAAGATCTGAAACTAGCCTGGAGGAGCTATAGCCCCTCCCACTTGGTTTTCCAAAGATTCCAAGGGGTAGCCTTTTCTCATCAGTTTCCTTTGGAGTTTTGGCTTCCTTAGCAGATCATCATTGCTTTTAATTGTGGAAGCATCAAGGCTCTGGTGACCCCGCCACGGGGCCTTGTAGCTACATTGCTGTACAGAGTGGGTGGCTAATTTCTCAAGGCAGGGTGACTCCGCTCATTTCCATGGAGTAGGAGAGGAGCCACCCCCGCCAGGCTTGGTCAGAGGCCAGGGAGAGAAGCTCACTGAGACCAACGGGGAATCAAGATGGACCGGGAAAGCACTTTATAATCTTTGATGTCTGCTGTCCATCAAATATTGAGTTTAAGGACCGGAGTAGAGAAGCTGCTTGGGGTGGCCTGGGCCCTGTACCCATCTGCAGGCACTACCGTTGGCGGGGGCGCCGTCTTGCAGACGAGGGTTTCTATGGTTCTATTGGTAAACTCAGGTCCCTGCTGTCTCCACTGGCACTTTAAACCTATTTAGATGCCAAGCCAGCATCTAGCCTGGTTGGGAAACAGCAGCACCTGATTCGGGGGCCCAGACAGCAAGTGAGCGAGCTCTGGTGGGAGCCATGGGGCCTCCCAGGTGAAAGTCCAGAAATCACCCTCATCTTTTTCTCCATGAATTAACTGAGCATTTAATTCCTGAAAGTTTTGCTCTCCTACAGGGCTTGGCTGCATTCTTTGTTTCAGAATCTCTCAGTGCTGTTATTGTAATAACCATTTTCCCTCTGATCAGTGGTCTTTAAAATGGAATGAATGTAACTACATGGAGGCCTCAGGTTGAGGAGGTAGCCGCTCAGCTCTCATTTAACACTTTCAGAATCAAAATCCAGAAAGAGAGGTTGGTCTCCCAGATAGATGCTCCCCTTCTGGGATGCCATCTCTTTACAAATTCAAAGTTAAAGACCCAGCCTAGGTGGGCGCCTTAGACCCCCGAGGCTAGGCTAAATGGTTGGCAATCAATGTGGACAGCGCAAGGATGGACGCCAGTGGTGGCACAGCAAGCTTACTAATGTTTGTGGGCCGCTGTGCGGTGGATGTGGCAACTGGTTGGCCAATTTCTTGGAGAATTTTTAAGATCTCACACCATGGGCTGCACACAAGGGAGTGGGAGGGCCAGGGAAGTGGCCCAAGCTTGGCATTTCTTGTGTTAGCTGACGGGGGCTGAGGCATCAAACACAGGATTAACAAGTTGCTGTAAAGAGGAGGGCCACCTAACTTTTCAAACTTCAGTGGGGGGTGTGGCAAACATCCTTGGGATGGAGGCAGAGTATCCCTCCAAGGGAGGCAGGGAGGGAGACCAATCCCTTGGCTGGAGGTCAGTATGGCCTCTGGAAAGATGGTGTGTGATTCTTGGCTGAAAGAATGAGGGGTGGTGGGGTGGGGTTCCAGACCCTATGTCACTTTTTCTATTGTTTAGGGTGGTGCCCGTGGAAGCCTCTGAGTAGTCTAGGCAGCCAGTGGTCAGACCACTATATGGCAAGATTGAAGTTAGATGATGGGGCCAGTGGCCAGTGGCCAGGTTAGGTGGCTTTGTTTTATCCTTAGGGATAAATAATTCTTGGCTTCTATTGAGAGGTGCCAAGATTCCAAGAGCAGAAAATGCCAGTAAAGGGGAAAACAGAAATCTTCCCGATTCATGCAATGAGAAAGTATTGCATGGCACAGATTTCCAGGTGGGAAAAACATGCCCCTCGAAGCCAGAGGTAGGTTTAACAGAAGAAAAGAGTTGACTGATTCGTCAAAAGCCAGCCCTCATCCCTACCTTGGCCCAGATCTAACTTTCTCCAGTGACTTGTAGGAAGGTTTTGAGTACCCAGCCAAAGGAAAGGGATGCATCTACAGAGACAGAATATCAGTATGTAACCAAGGTAATCAGTGAAAGGCAGGTGATGGCCTCTGCTTCCTTCTCCCCATCAGTGTATCTCCTAAACCTGTACTGTGGTCTAAGAGGGACAAAGCAGGGGAAACAAGTGTTTTCTGCTCTTTCTTGTGGCTAGAAATGCAGGAATGGTCAAGAGCAGGAATCTCACAAAATACACCTTATTTACCCCATCTCCTCCCTCTCCACTACAAGGCTTCCCAAGCCCTTAGCTAAATACCAGACTATGTCTTTTTTTTTTTTTTTTTCTGGAGGTGCCCAGGATTTGCCTTGCCCCCTCCAGCTGGGCCTTCTGTTCCAATGTGGAGAGCTCTTTCCAACCTGCTTTATCTGCTCGAAGCCTTCTCAGGTTGCAGGTCCAATATCATTTCCCAAGGCCTCTGGCCCAGCAGCTTCCAGGGATGACTCCATGAGCCTCTTCTTTCTGGCATTTAGCACAATTTGAAATCATACATTTATTTGTGTGATTATTTGATTAATGTCTCTCTCCCCTTCAAGACTTGAACCTGCCTGGTTCAGCTTACCATTTTTCCAGCCTCTTGCAATGCCTGGCACTTATTAGGTACTCGATAAATATTTGTAGAATGTATGAACGAAGGGCGCAATAGGTAATATGAGTTCTTTTCCTCACACTCACCTGTGCAACCCTCATTCATTGGGCAGTTTGCTTGAATTACCAGAAGAAGAGGGCTGGGAGCTGCAGAGAGGGACTGGGGCTCATTAACAGGAAGATGATAAAAGAGGGGGCCACCCCAAACGCCAGAAGAGAACTTATGAAATGACATTCAAGAGGTCAGAGGCAGAGAAAGATGGACCAGTGTTGGGGGTGGGGGTGGGGGTGGGGGGAGATGATTTGAGAAGAAGTCAGAAAGCCAACAGTAGAGTTTGAAGGTGGAAATGAGGGAGGCAGGGCTGCAGCCACACAGCCATGCATGAGGATGGTTACCAGGTGCCTGCCCAGGTGTGCTGTGGGTGAGCAGGAAGCTGGGACAGCCTTTTCAAAAGGCCATTTTAAATATAGAAAGCAGTCCTACACTGGGGACTCTCTACAACAAAAATACATAACTTTGTGAAGATAAACATACAAGAAAAGTTGTGGCAGCATCACAATGATAAACAATTGGAGACAACTCAAGTGGTTAGTCGGGGAGTAGCTAAATCTACTGCACATTTATTTATATGACGGGAAACAATGCAGCTTCACCAAGAGTGTGAGGAAGACATGTGCACCAATGTGAAAAGATGTTGATGAATTAGAAAAAAGTGAACTATAAACAATATGTATGCTAGGATTCCGTTTTGGTTTTGTTTCTTCGCTAAATTTTGGTTGTCGTATATAACTCCAGTTATTAAAATAAGAGCTGAGTCAAATTCTTTGAGAAATGTGCTGATGGCCATGAGAGAAGTCATCTGTGTTCCTTTGGTTACCATGTGAACCTGGACTGTTAACAGTTGGCCCATGCCACCAACTCTCGTAGGCAAAATATTAATTAACATATGATGAGACCAGTTGTAACTGGCTATATTTGCTCCATATGATGATATATTTAATGGGGAGTAATTTGCATGCATGATGCTCAAGCCAGCTGCTGCCTAGAACACATTAAACTGTCTTTCTGTGGCTGTTATGTGTGAAGTGTCTGGAGTTTTGAGGCAGAGCTATCAGTATGTGCACAGTGGCAAGCTAGAGTCCAAGGCGATGAGGTGCACCATCAGGTACCACTGCAATCCCCCTTGAAACGTGAATCCTGTGGGCAGCCATGATACAACAGAGCCATCCTGCTTCTTGAGATGGCTTTCAGCTCTAAAGAACTGGTGGCATGCAGGAACCACACTGCCTGATAGAGCTGTACACACAGTGAGTGAAGAGTGTTTTCATTGAGCACCACCATTCAATAAGATGAGAACAGAAACATGCCCTTCAGTAATAGGTACTACAGCATGTTCAACTTGGAGACCAACAACAGAAAGACTTGGTGCAAGAGGTTCTGGCCCAGAGCCCCGATTCCTCACTGTACCGAGGGTGTTAGGTGTTCATGTAAGTGGATTACAGCCCCACTTGTCTTTAAAACAAACTTCTATTTGTATACATGAAACTGTGTCTATATTTGTGCATAGAAAAAGTCTGGGAGGATATGAACATACCCCACATTTACCACTGTTTCTTTAGGAAAATGGGACTTGGGGTAGGGTAAGAGGGGAGTCACACTATTTGACTCATGGTGGTGTGGTTAGAATAAGCACGTATTTCTGCTGTGCTAAAAAGGGAAAGGAAAAGTTATATGATGTGGAATGAAGAGGGAATCTTGCCCTCTGGGAGCCCAGACTCATTAGACTGTCGGCAACACAGGGGCCAATAGCCCTGAGTGGAGTGGACAGGAGGAACGGGAAAGTTGTCTACAGACTTCAAAGATCCTTGCAGAAGTTTTCTGGTGAATGACATTTTTAAAAAAGATTTTATTTATTACTTCTAGAGAGAGGGGAAGGAAGAGAGGCAGAGAGGGAGAGAAGCCTGGCTTGCAACCTCATTACGTGCCCTGGCTGGGGAATAGAACCAATGACCTTTGGGTTCACAGGCCGGCGCCTTATCTACTGTACTACCAGCCAGGGTGGTGAATGACATTTGTGAAAGAGAATGCTAGTTTAAGATGTGTGGTTGGAGGGAAGGTGGCTATTTTGTTTTTGTTTTTGTTTTAATCTAGTGGGAAGTATTGGCACATTGGTAGCCTAAAAGGTGGGAGGTGAGATCAGAAATAATTTTAATTTAACAAGATATCTAGGGAAGGAATACTTGGCTGGAAGCCCAGCCGGGGGTGTGTGGAACCTAAAGCCCAAGTGAAAGAAATATCCAAAATAAAGACTGAGAAGCTGGTCGGGGGTGTATATGGATAGATAACATGAGATGGGAGGGCCAGGGAGAGTTCTGAGTTGATGGCCAGGGTTTTCATACGTAAACAAAGATTATGTATATTACAGGAAGTGAGCAGGCTAGGAATGGGGACCGTGGTTTAAGGGCAAAGATGACCTCTGGGAATGGAATGAAATGGTTAGTAAACTGACTAGCAGCTGACAGCAGAGGAAGACAAAGCTGAATTGTTAATTAAACCTTTGTAATGGAACAACCCCCTGGTACTGCATTCCCTCTTGCAGAGCTCAAGCACAAGTCCAGAAAAAAGTGAAAAGTCATGTTCCAAGGCTGGGGACAAGCAAGGCAAGCACAACACAAAGGGAGGACAAACAAGGGTGTGAAATGGGTTGACCATGAGGTGCAAAAACAGCACAATATGGAACTGGAGATCTGCAAGTCAGGATGAATAGTCATGGAAGCATTCCGGAGGAGGGAATTGTGGAGAGCACAGATGGGACCCCTTAGGTAATACCAGGGTTTAAGGACTGGCTGTGGAGATGGGTTGCAGAAAAGAAGGAGGGGGGACAAGGTTCCTTGGGAGTTGTTAAAATGGTGTAGGTGGGCACAGTATAGGTCAAAGATAAAACTTGTGATCCTGAGGCCAGAGGTCTCCATTCATTCATTCAACAAATATTTATTGAGCACCTACTATGTGCCAGGCATAATACTAAGCCCTCACGGGGAAGTGAATGTTGTTAACAAATGACGATGGGAAGATGAGTGCCATGTGGCATGGGGCCTTCAAGAGGAAGAGGAAACATTAGAATGGTCAGGAAGATGAAGCAGGTGGACAGGAAGAGTAACCTTTCTTTTAAGAGCACCATCAGGGAAAGACAGAACTTAGGATGAGGTAAAGGAGAGAAGCTACTGTGTTTTGTGGTTCATCCTTGCAGCCAGCCCTGCTTTCCCACACACCTTGGGCCTCACAGAACGAATGGTACAGGGCTGACAGGGGGAGAGGCAATGCTCATCACAGACACCATGAGGCTCCATACCTGGAACTGTGACACTCTGTGACTTCAGCGCTGCATTCTGGCCCTCAGCCACTGCGTGGAAGTGGAGAGAAACAGGAAAGTCTAGAGAAGCACATTAAGAGAAATGCAGTGCTAGGAGAGAGAAGGGTCCAGAAGGAAAGAGATGTGGAAGAAAACTGAGCAGAAGCCAGAGGGTGTAGGTGTACAGAGAGGAGGCAGGACTGGAAGACAGTCAGATATGGAGGAAAATGGATCTGGCACATCTATCTGGTTCTTCCATGTCTTAGGGGTTCTCATTAGCCAGTGAGGTCCCTCTGACAGCTTCTGCTGAGGAAGGAAGAGGTCCGGGGGCATTGGTGGGGACCAGTGGTGCAGAAAGGGCCTGGAGCAAGGTAGGTGGCAATGACCCGATGACCTGGGTTCACTTCCCTTAGGGAGGACCTTTCCTTCTGCCTGGACACCCTGGTCCTGCCCAGTATGCCACCTTCCAGGCTGAACTCCACTTCCTAGGGTCACCAGCTTTCACTCTGGCCTGTTTCTTCGACTGTTGACCTTGTCTTTTGACTTGAGATCCTGTTCTTCATTTCCTCTCTGTTGGGGAGTGGGTGCGGGGGTCACCCCATGACACGCGCACAGATGTGCCCATCAGCAAGGCATTGACAATTATGCTGTGCTCTTAGTTTTTAGACAAAGCTTCCAGGTAGAACAACCTGGGGCCTTCAGCTTCCCCTAAACACCAAGAAGACTCTCCTCTAGGAAGAGCCTTTCTGAGTCTGGAAGTTTCTTTCTGAAAGAGCTGGAGGCAGAAACCTTTTGAGGAAAGGAGGTGAGCAGGATTCCTATGCATGGCTTTTCCTCTTTGCACTCAGAATCTTTGGGACACCACTGAGGCCCAAAGCCGGTCAGGTTGCTCTTCCTTCTCCTAGCAGCTTTCTTGGCAGCTGCTGCTTCTAGAAAGAACACCAGCTGCCCAGCTGGGTGGGGAGAGAAGAGGAGGCCCCTTGAAGGGAGGAGTAGGAGCCCAGCCCCTGGCTAAAGGACAGCCTTGGTTAGAAAGGGTGGGAAAGGAATCTGAGTGCTGGGAAGGAAAATGGACCCTTCCAGCCTGCAGGCAGGCACCTGTGAGTAGCAGCAGGTAATTCTAGGGGTGAATAACAGAAGAGGCCAGACAGCTTGAAACTGCTAAGAAGAGGGTCTGAGGCAAAAGAGTGAAAAACCCAAAAGCGCTAGAAACAGAACTGCTTCTTGGATTGGTGGGGGGTCATGGACACGTGCTTACCTCAACCTGCAGTGAAACCCTGCTGGGGGCTTCTTCGAAGGAGGAAGAAGGGGCCCAGGGTGGCAGACATGCAACCTTACATGTCCCTGTCCTCCTCATGTCACTGCCCTACTGGGTGTGCACTGGTGTTCGAGGCTGCACTAGTGGCCTCCATGTCGCCATAGTCCCCTGGCCTCCCAGCCAGGACCAGTGGTTCCTCTGGGGCCTTGAGCCTGGATCCTGAACTCTGAAGAGGGGAAGTGCTGGATGGGGCTCCCTCTCTGCCCGCCAGGCCCCACTCCCAAGCTTTGGCTTAGCTCTGACGAAGCTCTGCTGTCTTCTGAGACCATGCTAGTTCGTACAGACCGAACTTCACCTGACTTTTCACCATACCCAGGACAAGCTCATACATGACAATGCCATAGTGACCTTGGATGTAAGACATGCCACCCTTGGGCCCTCTGCCCAGGGCAGAATCACTGAAGACTGACTGTGGAAAGGGCAGCACAGGGACCCCTGGCCCCCAGCCCACAGTCGGGGCTCCCAGCTCTCCCCCCATAACCTTTCAGGACTCATGTGCTCAATGTATCGTAACCTTACTTTTAAGTTTATTTTCAGTTTAGAAACATCTCCTAAGGGAAACTATCTACTCTGTTAAACAGGTCCTTGCAGCCCCAAAGGGCCTCTCTTATTCCTGGTATGATAGGGTTTTCTAACTGATTCATGACCTCTGCTAGCATATCCTTACAGACTGGACAGCCCAGCTCAATCCTCTTCCGCCTAGAACCCTTGAGCTTCCTGGCAGCCTTCTCTGGACTAGGAAAAAAACCTGGTCACATCTGGCCTGAGGTAGAATAAACCTTACGTCAATCTCAGGTGTGTAAGCTCCCTGCTTTGTGGCAGGGTCAGCTGAGGTTCTCTTTTGCTGTCTGAGGGTGACTCCACCCTTCCACTGGCCTCATGTGCTCAGGGGTTCCCAGATGCCTCGCCTTATCTTCAGGCCACTGGAAGCCATGCTTCCACCATGCACACTAGGTTATGTGTGTCTACCCTGAAATTCAAGTTGGCCATTTATTTCCCTTCTCCCCAAGCTCTGGCTTCCACAGGCTGCCCCCACCCCACCAGTGGAGAGGAATTTAATTTCTGGCATTAGGTGTTATTATTGTTTTTGTGTACCCCATTTCCCCCTTCAATAAGACAGCTCCCAGCTGCATAGACCACCCTATGGGGAACAATGTTCTATGTGGAGACATACACATTCAGTTCTGCTTTGGTGATCATCTCTCTTATCTGTACATGTGTTTGACACACCTTCTTTCTGTCTCAGATTTCTTCCTCCTTAAAACCCAGCCTCCAGGGTTCCATCTTTTCCCAGATGCATCACCCAGCTTTCTCATTTGGGCAGTAGTTTAAAAACCAGACGACACGGATCGGTCTAGGTGATCCTGCCCCAGCCTTTCCCTCAGTTCAAGCACACAGTGTGGGCTTTGATCAGTAATCATTCCAGTTAATAACAAAGGAGATTCAAGAAGGGGAAGGCACGCAGGCTCCAGGACCAGCTCTGGGGCCTCCCAGTTTTGCTTCCTGGTCCTTATTAACTGTGTCGTTGATGGCTCTCCCCCTACTTATGTTTTGATGGAACAGAAGCCTCACCCTGTTCTAGCTCTTGTCTCACATTCCTCTCAGAGCCACATTTCAACCCCCTCCACACGCAGCTCCTCTGCTCCTCCACCCTGGGCTGGGCGTAGGAGGCTGAACCGAATGGACTACAGGATGGCTCCCAGTGGCGTCAGGAGGCACCGGCTGAGGTCAGGAGGCAAATGTCGCTGGCCAGCATGAGCACTGGTGTGGCCCTCAGTGGGAGGTCCAACTCTGGTCTGGCTGCCCTCTCACACAGATGCCTTCTCTGGTCTCAATCTGTGTGTGCCCTCTCCTTCTCAGTCTTCTAGTTCTCTTCAAAACATCCTGCCATTGTAGATTGTCAGCTGTGAAGCCTCTGTTTCTGCTGGCTCCCTGGCTGGTACAGTCCTTCTCTCCTATTGGTAAACACACAATATCTGGGGCTTGGTGGAGGTTCTGAAGCACCCCTTGGGTAGTGTGGGAGGCCCCCAGCCCACACAAGTAGGCGTCATGGATGCTCAGGAGGGACAGACTACTTGCTCTGCCAGTGGCCTGCCTGGCTCTGTGGAGTGGACCTCTACATTGTGTGGCCTTGTTAGCAGTGACGGCAGACCCTAGTTCTTGAGTTCAGCCAAGAAAGTATTCAGGGACAAGAACTCGAGTGCAGCTGAAAATTTATTCAGCAAGCGAAGTGAAAGTACACTGTAAAGAAAGACTCAAACAGGCCCCTCAAACAGCTTCCCCAGGGTATTGGCAAGGGCTCCTTTTAGAGAGGAACTACTTTCTTCTTCTCCTCCTTCTCCTTCTTCTTATTTTAAATTAATAACCAAATTTTAACTGACTCCCTACAAAGAAGTTTAGCAAGAAGGGAGATAAAGCTCAGGGCAGCTTAATTCTAAAAACAAGCTTCAAATAAACTTTTTGATTTTGAACTACTTCCTTCTTTAAGCTGACCTATCTTGGGGTCTGTCCTTTCCTGTCCTTGTATGGGAGTCATAAAAGGCTATTCTCCCGCCCCTGTTCCTCCTCTAAGGGGGTCTTAACCACATGACTGAGGACATGCTAGGGGACATGCTGGGGGTGATGTCCCAGCTTATAAGAGTTGTTCCTTCAATTTAGGCCATTGCTGGGTACCTGGTCTATGGTTATGGCTCTGCTCATGCCTAACTGCCAATTTCATGAGTCTATACAGTGAAGACTCTCAATGGTTGGTTTTCTAAATGTAAAATTTGAATGTGCTATTATTCAAAAGGCATCTCCCTGAGATTCTGAGCTCTTCTGGGACCTCCAGGTGGAATGACTGGATAGAAAGCCTGAGATGGAGGATGGGGGGAACCAGGATGGGAGAGGTGGTGTTGCCATGGTTGGTGTTGCAGAGAGGAGGGGCCCTGAACTTGGGGGAAAGCTGATGCTTCGGGGTCCAGCACAGAAAGAGAACTGGTGTGAGAGAATTATGAAAAGGCAGAGTTGGGGGGTGAAGAGAGAAATAAAGAAAAATTGCTGTCCCCAAAATCAAGAGTCTTAAAAGAGCACCTGTGACCATGTCAAATATCACCTAGAGGCCTCGGCTCTATGTCCCATGAACTTAGCAAGGCTGGTATTAAGCTCAGCATGGTGGTGGTTCTGAGGGGCCACAGCAGGGAGGGAAGAGGCTGCCTGTTAGTGGCCTCAGAGGGAGAGGGGCTGGGGGTTTCTGGATTGAGGCAGAAGACTGAGGGTTGTCCTAGAATCTGGGTTGGGTAGGGGTCCTGGGCTCACCCCCGACTCATGGATGCCTTGGGAAAGAGCCAGGTTCAGTCGATGGATGGGCATGACAAGTGGAGCAGGGTGAAGGGGACAGGACAGGTGAAGGCCTCTGGGCTCCAGGCCTTTCCTCAGTGACACAGCTGCTGAGGGCTCTTTAGGTTTTGCGGTAATGGTTGCAAGAAGGCTGGAAATGTCACAGCCAAGTGAAAGTGTTGGCTGAGGGTACTTTTGTCCTGGACAGGAGCTTTCCTGAGGTACTTGGAGGCCTGCAAAGTTGAGGTTGAAAAAACAAGTAGGGGACTGTTCCCAGGCTGGGAGATGGTAAAGAGTCAGAGACATACTGAAAAGAGCCCAACAGGATGAATGTTGGTGAGGGGGAATCTAAGCACTGAAGGAAGGATGTGAACCTGGATGTTGAGACCCAGTGGACTCCAGGGCCTGGAACTCTCAATAAGATTTTAAAATGGTGACATTTTTACAATGACTATCTGTTTTCGTAATTAGAAATAAAAAAGTCAAGTAAAAAGGTCAGACTAGGCCCTGGCTGGTAGCACAATGGATAAGGTGCCGGCCTGCAAACCAGAAGGTCGCTGGTTCGATTCTCGAGTCAGGGCACATAACCAGGTTGCAAGCCAGGTCTCCAGCCAGGTCCATGGTTGGAGGCAGGTGAAAGGCAACCATACATTGATGTTTCTCTCCCTCTCTGCCTCTCTTCCTTCCTCTCTCTCTGGAAATAATAAATAAAATCTTAAAAAAAAAAAAAAAAAAAAAAAGTCAGACTGCCTAAATGCCTGTTAACAATACAATGGATAAATAAATTGTGGTATATTTCTACAGTGTAATACAATATACAAAGCCATGCAACAGCATGGATATGTCTGAAAACATGGAGCTGTTGGGCAGACAGGTCAAACATGAAAGACTAGATATGATTTGTAATAGTTAATGTAAACATTACAAACGTTTACATTAGAAATGGTCAAAAGTAATTTGTAGGGTAAGGTTTCAGGATAATGATTATTCTTAAGGAAAGACATCCCCAGAAAGGGATGAGCCTCCCCAGGGGGCAGCTACTCTTCCATGAGTTGATCTCATGCTAGTCCCACAGGGCCATTCAGGTGGTAAAATGCATGGCCCATGCACTTATGACATGGATTCTTTTCTATTTGTTTATTGATGTTGTTTCAAAAAAGAGACGTGAAGCAATTCCATTGGGTTCCAAGGCCAGTTACTTCTGATCACATCCACTAGATGTTGGACCTCCTACCAACCAGCTGGACACAGCAGCCATCAAAGTGGCAACAAGCCCCCCTTTCTGCTGCTATGGCGAAGGACCCCCAGCTCTGTCTCCCCTGCCCTTGCCAGTTATGGTGAAAAACATGTCATAAACGCTAAAGGCCATTTCCCCTCTGAAATCCTCTTGTCTTATCACCAGTGGCCTGTGTGGCAAGGTGACAAGTATGTGGCACTATAGGTTGTGCCAACCCCACTGAGCAGGCCACGCCACACCCAGCTAGCCCTGTACCCACCCAGGGCACTGTCTTTTTCTAATTTGCCCCAAGGTGCCCAAGGGAGTCTTCACATCCAACCTAGAGGTTGTTGGGCCAGTGTTCTCTTGGTTTTACAATGTCTGGAGCAGAAAAAAGGGAATGTGAGGCTTTAATCAGAATGTTATACCAACAATAGAGATGGATATGGAACCTTTCATTTTTCAAAGTACCAACAGGGTACTGTCTGTGACCAGGGCAGGAGGGATAAAAATATCTCTCCTGGCCACAGTTCCCAGGTAACCATGTGAAAGGCTAGTTTGGACAGTGTGGTCAACAGTCCAGTCCTTCTCCCTGGTCTCTGTGACATCCGCAGACTCATTGAATGTCATTAGTTTATAAGACTCATGTGTGGTGTTGTGTGCATTCCACCATCATCCTATTGGTATGGAAGCCTTCTGTAGCTCCCTTCATATTTTAGTTCCTGCTTCCAATGCGGGTATGTTGAGGAGCTGAGGCTCCTGCTCCCAGACTCCCAGACCCTCCCAGTGGGCTCTCTGCTCACAGCTTTGCATCCAGCTGCCTGTGGCATTTTTGTTCTGCAAGATGCATTTCTTTGCGCGCGCGCGCACACACACACACACACACACACCACTTTCAAATACACTCCATGGCGTCCTGTAAGATCTTTTGATTTCCACCCGTTACTAATGGCCCCATTTCATCCTAGTTCCTTTGTCTGAAATTGAGCACCTGAGAGGGCCAAAGTTGGGGCCTTAGCTCGGCCATTAAATACTATCATGTGGGCAGGAAGAGCCACAGGGCCACCCGAGGACTCCTTCCACTCCAGGTCTGTCGATTAGGAGAAGGAGCCCAACCTGTTTCCTATCTTTATGAATGAGAAACTTTTGAAGAGCCACTCTTCAGTGTCTAGTCCCAATGAGGCATCAGCAGTTGGAGTCAGGAAAGTTTTATCCTGAGTAGTGAAGGCAACTGACTGATGAGGCAATAGATGAAACTTATCACCCAGGAAAGTGGTGCAACTGGGAAAGATAATCTTCTAGAAAACAGGGGAATATCTCAGGGCAACTAGTAAAATGAAATTTAGTTATTGAAACCCAGTCCATTACAGTTGTGTGGTAGCTGCTCACCCCCTCCCCACTCCTCGTGCCAACCCCAGTAGAATTGACTATTTAAGCAGCCCCAGGTGCGGCCCTCCAGTCTACTCCTTTCCCAGAGAATTTCTAGAATGTCAAAGCTTCCTGCCATCCAGCAGTGGCCCTTCACCTAACCTCTTCCATCTGTTTCTGTGGAGATTGCACCCAACATTCCCAGGCAGCATTTTAGTTCTCAGCTTGTGATATGTGTGTAGAAACAGTTACACACTTTGTCTCTGCTTTTTGTTGTTGTTGTTAAGTGAACAAGCTTTTAATACAGCTCAGGTATGTAAAATATTGTACACTGTAAAAGATCTAGAAAACTAGAGCATCAAGTCTTATTTTTAAAAGCCATTAAGCTTAAGAGAAAAAAACAAAATAGCCAAAGAACATGTACGAATGACTCATGGACATAAGCAATGCAGAGAGAATAGACTGTGGGAGAGAGGGGTGGGCTGGGTAGAGGAGGGAAAAATTGGGACAACTGTAATAGAATAAATAATAATGAAAGAAAAAAAGGAAGGAAGGAAGGGAGGGAGGGAGGGAGGAAGACCAAGAATAGAGAACAAAACTGCAATAAGGGCCATGGTGAGCCCTCAGCATCTACACCCCAGTCCTTTGTGCAGAGCAGCAGCCTCCTCAGTGGATATCACACTGATGTGCTGCAGTGGCACAAGCAGTGTATCCAGTCTAATGGTGGCGGTGGGGAGCTGCGCCTGGTGTCACTTGGATATCCTCAAACTGAAACAGGCCACATAAGACAAGGAAAAAAGAAAGAAAAGCAAAGAAATAAAGACCAAGAACTGGCTGGCACAAAGAGGGAATTGAGTTGGAACATTCCCCACACTCTATATGGCCCCGACCTTCAACTCTTGGTTTTGGTCCTTCCTAGGAGCTGTGGTGAGTTCTCATAACACTGTCCGCAGTAGAGCCTTATAGCTTGGTCTGATGTGGTGACTTCTGTAGTGCTCTCATGTGCTGCTTGTGGGCTATTTAGCTGACCTTCTCTCACCATCCCTACTCATCTACCCCTCCTGGAGAGCTTGTAGGCCAGTTGCTTGAAATATTCTGGGAGATCAGCATATTCATTTCCATAAGAGGCAATGAAAATCCCTTTGTCTCCCATGTCTTCTCGAAGCTTCTTGAACTCATTTGCATCTCCTCTCCGAACCAACATGAAATGTTCTAAATCACATTTATGCTTGATGGCCTCTGGAAGAAAAGGCTTGCAAAGTGGCATCATCCACAGTCCAGTCACAAGCCAGGAAAAGAAGTGACCTGGTTTTATAGTTTCTGAATCGCATAACTCCACCATTCCTGAGCACATCCTGATACCCAGCTGCACGAAGGACATGCGTTAGGTGTAGACCCCCTGGATGTGTAACACATTCAGCTTCTGCTTCTCTTGAGCCCAATCTAGGACCTTTCCTTTATCAGTAAGTTCAAGGGACTCAAGCTGTTTTCCCTAACGTGCTATTATGTAGTTCCTGGAGATTGTCAAAATTTTCAGTCAATACCAGGGTTCCATTTTCCATCAGGTGAACTAACTGAAGTAGTTCTTGCCAGAGTCTTCCATCTTTGACTCCAAGTTACCGAACGCTAAGTAGAAACATCCTTGAAAAATGTGGATCAAACATTATTACTACTGTTAGGCAGGATAAATAGTAAACTAAGGCAGGGAGAAGGAGAAAGACATGTCTCACCCACTGATTCAACAGTCCTGAACCTGGTCTGATAGGATTGCCAGGTGTTTCAAACGTCACAAGCAAAACCATGAGAGCACAGGAGGAGGGGAGGCCTTGAAATCCCGTGTGTATCACTTCCATGGGAAAGAAAGCCTTTGTAATTATATGCTAATCCCAAGGTCTGGAAGGAGGAAAAGGAGGAAGAGCTAGAAGCTGGCTAAAGTATATAACCCCTGAACCCCAATAGGCAAGGCACTTAGATTAGCTGGGTGCCCATATGTAGCTCCGACTCAAGTGGATAGAATAAAGTTACTAAAAAACTAACAACTTTGTTTCCTCTATATGTGGGGCATTAGGACTAGCTGGGTGCCTGCCTGTAGTTTTGTGCTCAAGTGTATTTCACAAATAAACTTGCTGTCTCATTTCCACTATACATGCTCTCTCTCGCTTGAATTCTTACTTTGAATTCTTGGAAGCAAGGCAAAAATCAAGAAGGGGGAGCCCTTTGACTCGGGTCTCCCCAGTACAGGGAGAGTTTCTGAATAAGGTCATGGGTACCATGAACAAGATTCTTGTCTTTATGGAAACATTTCTGAAATCTTTTGTTCTCCTCACCTTCTAGGAGAGCAAACTCAATGGCAGCATCTAATAGGGCCTGAATTAACTCCTCTCAGAACCTCAGGGCTGGAACCTGAGGTGCAGCTGCAGCACTAATCCTTTTCCAATCACAGGCACAAATTCCCCAGGCTTCTTCCCTTTAAAGCTTGGAGATGAGACAGCGTCCTGGTCTTTTTGGTAGCGGGCGTGCCGTCACTGAAGAATCCAACTATGTTGTCTGTATCGGAGGCCTGGCTCCCGGGAGAAGCCATCGAGTTTTGTTTTCGCCCTCCAAGCGCTACTGCCACTCTAAAGGCCAGCACAGGCACACTCGGTGGGCATGGCCACTTCACTTGGCCCAGGCTTCCCCTCCCCGCATCTTTGCTTTTCTGCCACTCCTGTGCCTGTCGGTGTCAGACTGTGTGGGAAAATTTCATCGTTACCCTGTTTTCTTAGAATCTCTTTACATTTCCTGCTGACTAGTCATTGTCAGAATCTTGTACATTTTGATGCTGACAGGTGTGTTCTCTGACTTAAGTTGAAAAACTACTCTGATTCCATTTGAATCTCACTCCCAGCAACTTAGATCCAACCTGTGCATTGTCTCAGAGGCCCTAGTGTGTCTCATGTCCTGCACTGAACAGGACTTGTAGGATGAAAATGAATAGCAGGCAGAGGGTGGTAGGCACCGGATAAAAAGGTGAGCTCAGCCTGCAATGGCCTGAGGCAGAACGGACGGCAGCAAGCACCCATGTGTGAGCTGATCTGGGAGCCACAAGTTCTAGAATCCAGGAACAAGTTAATAAGGGGGTTGGGCTCCAACAGAGTTGGCAACATTGGCTCAACATAACATTCCATTGTTTATTTTCTCTCCAAAAATAAGGTATTCAAGATTATAGAATGTATTTTTGATAATTGGTGCAAAGATTGGATTTAGAATTCTATCTGGCATAAGTCAGCCTCAAAATGTATTGGCAGAAATAAGTTTAATAATTACTCAGTATTGGTTATGCAATCTTTGTAAAATTTTTTATTGAATTCATTGGGGTGGCATTGGTTAGTAAAATTATATAGGTTTCAGGTGTACAATTGTACAGGTTATGCATTCTTGACACATTCTCTAGAGCAGCCGCTGGGTGGATACATCCATGGACATGTGAAATTCTCCACTCTTGATGCTTCTTCTCAGGCTCTTGGAAGTAGATTTATGAAGGTATTATTATATAATGCAGAGTTTTACTTTTAAAATTTGGATGGTTTGCAATAGCCAAGAGAAGAAGCTAAACCTTTACATACTGAAATAAAAATTAATTTCTTTGAAAGGATTGGGCTGGATGTGCAAATAGAAGCACAAAATGAAAAATAAATTTATTTGGAAATTTAAAAAAATAAGGGGGTTGGGGAAATGGAGCAAATGAAACCAAGAGAGGTGGCTGAAGAAGCTTCAACATTTAGAGGAAGAGGGAGAGGTGTGAAGCTTCATGCTGGGGCAGGATGTTGTATCAACCTGGGGTGACCTGGGGGACAGGCATTCTGGGCCTTGGGAGCTGAGAAGGAGTCTAGGAAATAGTGGTTCCCACCCTTTGAGACCACAGACAAGCAAATGATTGGCAATATGATAGAAATCTCTTCTGCAGCCACACTTCTGCTGCTCGGCGCACAGCCTCAGATTCTTTTCTGCCGTCGGCTCCAGCTCCCACCCACCCTTCCCCACCTCCTAACTGTCCACCAGCACCAGTAACACAGTCCTCAGTCAGCCCACTCCTAGCCAACCTGAAACGGTCTCTTCCCTGGGCAGAGAAGTGGCCAGGCACTGCCTGTCTTTCCTGGTATAGGCCCCCAAATCCAAATAATGGGAGTCCTTCTCTGCCAGGCCTTTCTCCACTTACGCCCCAGCAAACAGATTCTCTGCAGACCCACCCACCTCAGCGGGCTGTCCTTTTGGACAAGCCAAAGAGAGGAGGGTGGCTCAGACCTCTAGGGCCCAACCTCTGCAGGCCTTCGGAAAAGCAATGAGGAAGTAGAGAGGAGGAAACAAGCCTCCAAAGGGTCCTCCTTTGTCCGGACCCCAGGGATGCACACTGTAGTGTTACCTAGGAGTGCTGTGGCTTTTGTTGTTGCTGTTTTTGGCATCTAGGTATCTGCAGCTTCCCACCCCACCCCTCACTTCTCATCACTCTCTGCCCACTCTCCAAGGCCTCCCTGGGTCTCTTCCCCAGGAAGCTTCCTTGGTGTATTGCGGCCGACCACCATCTCCCAAGGCCTCTGACAACAGGAACATCTTATTGTCTGCATTTCCACTTTTTTCTTGAAGATAGGTCTGTCCCAGCATTTCTTTTAAAGCCCTCCCCACCTTCAGGGGAGGGGACAAGGAGTTTCTGAGCACTAACGGCCTATGTCCTGCTGGCTGATGGCTTGAGATGAAAGGTTATTGAATGTGCAGTGTCCAGGCTGCAGAAAACCTTGGCTCCCGCAACTGCTGAGGTCTCAGTGGGGCAGAAGAGATGAGTTTTCCAAAGGCAATAATCTCGTACATAGGACCCTCTCTGGACAAAGGAAACTTAAGGACCAGGGCTGTGATGGGGGTGAGGGAGTGGGGATATGGGCTCCAAGAAGAGAAGGCCCCTTGGGAAGGGTGTAGACTTGGGAAAGGGGCTCAGGGGTGGTGGTGGGGGAGAGAGGGACAGTGGATGGGCTGGGCTTAGGAACTGCTGCTTTGTATATGGGACCAGAGGGCTTCCTAATGAGTCCTGCCCCAGCCAGGCCAGCTTAGAGGGAGGGTTATGGAGAGCAGTAATGGAGTTTGGAGTGCAGGGAGGTCCCTCCTAGGGCCCAGAGCTGGGGTCCACAATAGGCTCTCAGAGGGCTGAAAAGAGGGCACAACCCAGGTGAGCTGTGACTATAGGCTGAGCTGAACTGAAAAGTGCAAGTAATAAATCATCTTTCAAATGTTCTCACCTCTTGAAGCAAGAGACAGAATGAGAAGTGGGGGAGAGAAATCTGATGTGATTTTAGCCAGGACTCGATTTAGACTATGCTTGACCTTTGTTAACTACAGGGGAGGCTCCTGGCAGGACAACGAGAGCAGGGTTCCCATTAGAGACAAGGCAGGCAGTTGCAAGGCAAAGGGGCCTCTGGGAGCAGCGATTCCCTGGGGAGCGGGCCCCCTGCACCGTCAGCCATTCCTGCCCTCCTCACCCACCCCCACCCATTCCCATACAACAGCAACTGTCTGGCTCTGCCTGGAACACCTTCTCTCCAGCACACTGCTGGCTCCCCTCATCCCTCTGGCTCAGCTCAACACCCCCTGCAGGAAAGTCCTCCGAGGCCCTCAGCGCCGGGGGCCTCTTCCCCCTACCAAGGCTGCCCTGTCATCTGTTGGTTCTGTTTTATTCCTAGCACTTATCATTATCTGGATTGGTCTTGTCCTTATAATTTCCACGTTGAAGCCTGTACCTGCTGCCGGAAAGGGAAGCCTTACAAGCAGGTAGGTTCCGGTTGTTCTTGACTGCCACTGTCTCGTCAGCTTCTAGAATAGCTCTGACACAGAGGGGCACTCAATGAGTATTTGTTGAATGAATGGATGGGAGGATGACAACAGATGGACAAGCATCAGGTCTCAAATGGGATGGGAGGTGTATCAAACCTCCTTGACTCTCCTCTCAGGACCCTCTCTCTCTGGGGGAGCTGCCAGCCAGCAGAGAGGGTGTTCTGGGCCTGGCCAGCCAGTCTTTGCTCCCTGACAGCCACATGCTGAAAGACACGTGGAATGGGATGCAACCTTCATTTCATTTCAACCTGAATCCCTGCAGGCAGGGAAAGAAAGAACCAAAGACGAGTCATTCTGGCCCACCTGCCCAGGTATGAGGCCCGTGCTCAAGAACTAGACAGTAGGGAGGGCTCTCTGCAGGGAGGGGAAGGATTAGCTTGGTCTCCAGGTTGTCTGATGGAGTGGGAGGAGTGGTGCTGTGTACAGCAAGCCTACAGGGTGTCACAGTCCTTGGGGAGCAGAGGCCAGTACAGTGACAGGCAGTGGGGAGGGCCTTGAGCTAGAAACAGGAATGTGGGCCTATCACATGGCCCCAGCCCAGGTGTTTGCATGCTCTGGGTGGAGGCTCTAACCTCGGCCTCTTTTGAGGTTTAGCACAGGAGGTTCCAGCCCCTTCCACTTTTCTAGCTAACGACCATGTCTGAGCCCCCAGCATGGCCAACACAAAGGGAAGTCAAAGGAAGAGAGGGCACCTGGAAATTTCCCCTGGCCCTCACCTCCAAGTCCAGGAAATATCAGGCAGTGGAGGCAGGTGCGGGGCCGGGAAACTCAAAGAGGAACTTAGGAACTTCACTGAAGGTGGGTTCAAAAATAGGCTGATGATGCCTTTTTCTTATAAGGGGCTCCTTCTCTCTTTCTATATTTGCTAGGGACCCACATCTTTGTTTTTAAGAATGAAAATATCTGAGTTTGAGTAAGAGGAACCAAGCTCGTATCCATCTGGGTGGGAATATTTGGCATGGAGCCCTTGCTGTACAAACATGTCCCTGGGGAACGCTGGACAAAATTATACAAAGAGCAAGAGTACCCTTCACTCTACCCATGTCCTCTTTGCCTGTCCAGGCTTGGCCAGGCCCCTCACCCCTGATGAAGGGTCCACAAGCATCTCATAACATCCCTCCAAAGCATTCATGTCTAAACCTTAGAGAGCGTTTGGGACTTGGTGTCTAGGCCCAGGAGATGAAACTGAGGCATGGTGGCTCTGGAGGCTCCACTCTTGCCCATGGATCATCGACCTAATGACTTTCTACAGCCTCCCACACTGCTCTCCCCACAGAGCCACGTGCCCATTGGGCATTTCCTCTGTATGGACCAGCCATCCCCTAACCTGCCCCTAGCTCCCACTCCACTCACTTCCCACCCTTTGTCTTCATTTGTAGCTGGGCTCTTGACAACTAAGCCTCATCCTGCTTCTGGGCCTTGATTCCATTCCCATGGGTCTCCCTTGCTTGGAGCTCCGAGCCTTGGTACAGTGCCTTCTTTCCTTCACAGCTGCAACCACCTACCCTCCCTCTGAGGTCTTGTCCTCAGCAGCGGTGGCTAAGGGGCACTCCAGCTGCCTGTTCCTGGTTACCTCCCAGTCAAGTGCAAAGTCCCTGTCCATTTTACATGATTACCTACTAAGAACAAACAACATAGGATATTAAGAAATACAGAAACAATCATGGCAAATTCTATTTGTTTCTAAGCCAAAAGCAACATCAGTGGCCAGGAAGGGCCTTTCTACTAACTTCTCTAAGGGCCTCAGGCTCTGTCTTCACTTTCACATACCTTTTGAATTTTCTTGAGTTTCACAAAGGTCAGCTGAGATCTAGTTTGTCCTGGATGTCATATGTGGATTCACAGGCTGCAAGAAGTCTGTGGTGGGGGTTGAGGCAGAGAGCCTGGGATGAATAGGGCCCTGGACGGGTTCATGTGTTAGTTCCTGAGACTTCCTGGCAGTCCTCAATTGGAAAAGACCTGGTAAAGGGTCTTATTTGAATGGTAGAGGGGGAAGGGTTTCCAGGTGTCAATGCCCACACTAAAGGCCTTCAATGGAGGGACTCCCTTGGGACCGATCCTGACTGACAGTTTGGTTTGTAGGTGAGAATAATGGATTCCAAGCCAGAAAATGTGGCTGCAAATGTTTTGGAGAGTGCCACTCTTGTAAGGATGAGGCATTAGGGTTTCTGGGGCTTACCATCACTGCTATTCCAATTCCTGGGGAGTCATAGGATTAAGAAGTTAAGTAAGTAAAGGAAAGAGGATAGAGGACTAAGGGCTAGACCTAAATACCCATAAAGGCAGAAACCTGTCTGGTGCTTGGGATCCTGAGAATGAGGAACGTACCCTTCTAGCAGAGGGGCAGCAGAGAGAATGTAAGAATTGCCTCCTAAAAATCTGGGTTGGAGGCAGAGAGGGGACTGTTTTGAAGGGTGTGGAGGTATGGAGGAGCTGGTATCAGGGGCCTGAATCAGGACTGTCCATGGGGTCAGGCCTCTCAGGATTGTGACCTGGCCTTGAACTTGGCTTGATAGAGAATCTTTGGCCTCCACCGGGGTCTTGTGTTCTGCTAGCCTCAACTTCTGGGGAAGAGGATGTACATAATAGCAGGGATGGAGTGGTTTAGGGTGGGACAGGGCTTCAGGGTCTTTAAGGACTAAGGTGACATCAACTACCATAATAGATAAGCCCACGTCCATGCCAAAAACAAAAAAACAAAAAAACAAAAACAAAACCATTTATAAGCAAGGCAGTAAACCCAGTAATAAAACTCAGAGAGGTGGCCTAACATTTTAGGGCTAGGATTGGAATATGAGAGGTGATTTGTTCTAGAAGGAGTGAAAGAAGCAATGGAAGTAACTATCAGCTTCTGGTTCTGTAGTGTACATTAACCACAGGTCCAGGAGGTAGCACACTAGGCTTTGATTCTGAAAGAAGAGCCTCCTCTCTTCACTCACCTACAGTAGTGTGCTGAGGGCCAGGCTTGGTGAACTAGATTATGGGATTTTTACCAAAAGAGGTCCAGAAGGAAAAGGAAGGGGCAAAGCAGGCCCTTCCTGCACAGGAGATGCTGGGAAGAAGAGCAGAGAGCACATTACTAGCTAAGTAAGGTCAAAGCAAAGGGTGAGTGATGCCTCTGGCATCCACCTGCTCCTGGGCCACCCCTCATGGGCAGGCTGAGTGGTCATTGCATCATAGTTTTTCCTGACCAGCCCTGGTTCCCATTGCTGTAGGCAGAACCAAGAAGTGGCTGGGTGATTGGCTGCAGAGGTAACTAACATAGGGCTCCAGCGTGGATACCAGGCTGGACCATGTGGAGGCTGGACCATCAGGAGTGCTGTGTGGGCCACAGAAAGAGCTACAACCCTGGACCCAGGGGGCAAAGAGCCCCACCCTGAAGACCTGAGCTGGCCGCACCTGGGGCCTGGGAGAGACTCTCCATTACCAAATGGGACTGAACTTTAAGCCAGATTGGGCATTTGGGCAAGGTTTTTATTTAACTATACGTAGATTGAACAAAGAATGTTTATTTTATTTTTTACTTCATTTCGATTGTGTTGGTTAAGTGTTGCAGCCCCCATTGTCACCAGAAGCCTCAGCACTTTGAGACCAAAAGGCCTCCCAAGCTGCCAGCATCTCCCGGTCCTGTCCAAGGTGCTTATGGTGCCATCATTGTTGAGAAACAGCCAAGTGCTGACAGATCCCACAAATGGCCTTGGCATGAAAGTCCTATGTCCTTCTAGACAGCGCTGAACCCTAGGTCTAGAATGCATGAGCCAAATCTGCGCCTGGGCCTGGTGCCCCTCCCCATCCCCCCGGCCTTAAGGTCCAAATAATCCCTAGAGCCTATTTCAGAGGAGCCTCCTCAGGGTCTGCTAATCAACCCTCCAGGGTCTTTGACAAACCCGTGGGCAGGGGTTTTTGGCAGCCACAGCCAAGGTGGGTAGGAGCCAGATAGGCCAGAGTTGGAGATCAGACAGCACACTAATCCCTCCTCCAGTGGAGAGGGGACCTCAGCTCAGACTGAGCATGAAAAAAAAACATGTAATCCTAACAGATTGCAAGCACCTGGGAACATCCTAACTTGGCTCTTGGCCTAGGAGTGTGTCTACAGTGGGGTCTCCTGGGCCGGGGTGATGGTACCACAATGGACAGCCGGGACATCTGAGGGGGCCTTGCCCAGTTGCCTAGGCACAGCAGCCATGTCCACTGGGAGAAGAAGTACAAAGTGTGGAAGGCAGGAGCCCAGACTATCAGGACCTTGTCCATCTTTCTGCCGTCCTTACCATGCCACCTCCATCCTCGTGGTCACAAGAGGCTACTTCTCCTCTGGTACCATGCCCAGAGGGAAGGGAGAGAAGGACTGGTGAGGTAGACTTGGCACTTTTAAGCCTAGCACCTTCTGCTTATATCTCATTAGCCAGAACCACCTCATGCCATCCCTTTGGAGGCAGGGCCTTTGTGCTGGCCCCTGAAGTGTTGACTGGGCTCTTGTGGTAATTCAATAGCAACCAAGATGGATATAGCCTCTGCCACCAGTGCAGCATAATCACTGTAGGTTGGGGACAACATGGGGTATAGGGAAGCACACAGAAAAGATGTGAATCTCAGTCTGGAGCGGGGTGGGGCGGGGGTGGGCAACAACAAGGAGACCTTCCTGGAGGTGGAGGCCTCTGAGCTAAGACCTAAATGATGGACAGGAGCAATCTGAAGAATGAGTCAAGGAGGGTGGCAAATTACACAGATTACGAACCAGGAGGAATTTATCCACAGTGCCCAGTGAGGATCACACTGCAGAGGAAACAGGGCCACCCCAGGCATATGGGGCCCTTTGAGCCCCACGGAGAGGCATGGGCAGCTGTGAGATCCAGAATGAGCTGGAGAAAGGCCTTGGCCTGCAGACTCAGAGCA
Source organism: Noctilio leporinus (assembly GCA_004026585.1). NCBI lineage: Eukaryota > Metazoa > Chordata > Mammalia > Chiroptera > Noctilionidae > Noctilio > Noctilio leporinus. The sequence continues at coordinate 82,273 of PVIW01006635.1, forward strand.
GAAGGCCAGTTAGAAAATGAGTGTAGTTAGAGGGGCAAGGATAACAGAAACCTGAGCTCATAAAATGACCGGGATGGAGAGGGACTTCAGAGACAGACCCCACAAGGTTCAAAGACTAATGAAGAGGTATCCACAGGTTCCTGGAGAGGGAGTGACTGCAAGCCGGGGAGACCAAGTGCAGGTGGCCTTCAGTGAGAGGGGATGCAGGGAAGGAGCCAGCTCTAGGCAGAAGGGGCACATCTGATTGGAGAGGCTGGGCCCCAGCTTGTTGTTCCACCTCTTTGATGGAAGATGTGGGTATCTGGTCCTGGAGCTCAGCAGAGTTCACCTGCCCACCCAGCTGCCTGTGCAGATGCCATCACCAGGGAAATAACCATCCTGCAGCTAACAACCAGAGAAACAGGTGAAGGATAAGGGATGTGCAAAATGGGTCTTCGCTTTCCTTTGGGCCAGCTTGGACAGCCAGCCTAGGGTGGGCATCTAGGAGTCTCAGACTCTCCACTACCCCATCCCACCCTGCTTCCATTTCCCAACACCACCAGCATCCAGGCTCCACTCTGGTCAATTGTGAGGTTCTGAGGGTAGCAGGGGAGCTGCTGCATCTGAGGGCAGCAGCATCTCTGGGCCTTTCAGACTGTTCCCCAGGGAATGATTAAAGGGCAGGCAGCTCCAGCCTCTGCCAGGTGCTTGATGCCCATAGTGGGCTTTGGTGCAGATCACACTGACCAATTCTCTGCCCTATCACTTGACTTGAGGGTGACATTTAGGGGGCAATAATCACATATTAGGAGTTCAGCCATCCCCAGGGAAGTGCCTCTGGCTCCTTTAAAACTGGGTAGAGGCAGAGATCTGGATTTGTCGTCCAAGTTACCACTGTGAAGCTGCCCAGGAAATTCTGTTTTCCACAAAATGAGGGGCCTTTGAGTATTTGGGAGGGGTATGCAAATACCCCTGGAGTTTCTGGAGTCAGCCCCCAGTGTCCCAGTGCTAAGTGTGGTGTCATTAGACATTGCAGCAACTGCTTTTAGATGGACATGGCCATACAACCTGTCCTGAGACACCTTTGCTGGCCTGTCCCAAGAGCAGGTGCACTCCAAGAGTCTCTTAATAAATCTCCTTTCCTCTTGACCAACCTGAGAGGCTTTCATTAAGAACTCTCTACACAAGAGCCAGGGAGTGTGGGGAGGGAGAATCCCAGTGGTCTCCATGGAGGAAGAGAGCTTTATGGGACAAGGTAAGCCCAATGCGCAAGACCCCAGGGCCCAGGACATAGATGGAGGCAGAATGGAAAATTGGGTGCACTGGACCAAAGTTGGAGGCTTGGTTGGCCAAGGAGTGGCTGCTTCACTTTTCTCACCTGTCTAAATAGGATGGTAGTCATTCACTCACTCATTCATTTATTAAACAAATATTTGCAGGCTACAATTGAACAAATGTGTTCAGATATCTGTCCCTGGAAATACATCTATAAGTAAGACATGCAAGTACCCATCTCTCAGGAACTGATGTGGCAGGGGAACAAAACAAATGCAAAACAAATAATGTTATACCTGAAGCTGTGGATGTGAAGAAAATAAAACCAAAGGGTGTTATCACAAAGCTGCTGGAGGAGGCAGGCAGCTACTCTTGGGGGAGGAGGGAGCGGGGGTAGGTATGGGAGGCAGGGCCACTCCAGGCAGAGGGAACTGAGAGCTCAGGCCCAGCCCCCTCATTTGGGTTCCTGGGAGGCTAAAGAAGACAACAGGCTTCAGCATAGCTTCAGGCCCATGGCACTCCCATTGGGAAGGAAAGACCTGGGGCATTTAAATGCTGGTGGAAATGGGGGGGGGGGGGGGGGGG